>OMLP01008137.1:2511-21235 GCA_900302685.1 Spondyliosoma cantharus | reverse complement strand
CCATCCCCCCTCCTTTTCTACCTTCACATGGATCCCATAGGATAGAATAGGGAAAGTATCTCTGAGCATTCTGATGCGTTTGAAGTGCAGGACAGATGGGAGGCTCGAGGGACTGTAAAAAATGAATCGAGGCTAGTAATAGGAGAGATGTTTTGAATCCTCTCCCCCATAAGTTATTTATCAGGGGCCCTTAGTGGTGGAGGAAGACTTCAGAGTGCTCCCTTAATGTAGCATCTGATGACTAGTAGGGGGGCTGTTCCAGGAAGTACTGCTGTAAAACAGGAGGGGAACATTAGCAGGGAAGTCTCTCAGGGCCCCGGCAAAGAAGAGGAACAACACGGAGGGCGGCTCTTTCCCAGCATGCAACACAGGACAGAGATGAGAGGTGTACAAGAAGATGTCCCGGAGCCCCCTACCAGCCAGTGATATCACTCGAGATACAGAGCAAGACGTTCTGTGCTATGATTCCCACCATGTTAGGCACGATTCAGCAGACAAGGTATTTCAAATAGCTGTGAAAGTAAATAAGACAAAGCAGAAGCACATGAACAGAAGGCAGTGCCTGCTGGTTACTCCAGTCGTCATTTACATTGTGACTTCCAGACCATGTCTAAAACATTTCTATTTTTATTTTGAATTAGCAGCAAATTTGACATATTTTGTTTTTGCCCTAAAATTGTGTTCTTGGCAGGTTGAACTTAAAGCATGGTGTCCTTAAATTGTCCATCAATATAGAGCTTGATAACAACGAATCAGTTCAAAGTGATGAAAATATAGTATTTTGATACAATAAATCTAGTAATTATGCTAAATCATGTTGTTCTCTTTTTCTCTTTTTTTTTTGAATCTCAAAAGCATCAAATAACAATGACTAAATATATAAACTAAAATTCTCAAATGTTCCCAATCCATCAAATGTCAATATTGTTTTTTAATTATCAATATGCATCACATCTACAATGTTTGGCTACTCATTTCTAATTTTAAGGACCGGAAAGCGAGACATGGGTCTCACCACCTTGAAACTCTGTACATATGCGATCACAGTAATGGGCCGAGCCAACCAGGGAAGTCTCTGATCACAGGAGACTAATGGCCTCTGAACTGATCACTGAGGCTAATAAAGACCAGCTAACGACATAGTCGCTTCGTTTGTGCTAATTGCTCTCCCTGGACCTCCGCCGTGGCCCGTGTCTCCCGAGCATCTGTCACCCGCCATATTCCTCGACACAGCTCAGACCCTGGCCTCAGCCTCAAAGCCGGGCACCCCGCCAGAAACAATTGTCCTCTGGTGTCCTTTTAGTACGGTCAGGTGTAAAAGAACATTGTGTAGGTATATTGTTTGTTTTGCCAAATTTACATGTTGGTAATACTGCACGTGTCCAGCTGTGGATAAGGAGCTCAAATCTAGATAGTCATGATATAATTCAACAAAAGTATTGTACTGTCTAATGCTATTATTATTATTATTATTGACATCAATATTGACTTTATTTATAACCTCTGGAGACCATGCATTGTTTTCTGATTTAACCCATAGACATATGCTCTCAGCCTAAGCAAATCAATGCTCTGTGTACAGCTAAAACAATATTACTGTCAACATGCAAGGAATGCTTGGCCTAGTGAAAATAGTGGGAAGATGAAGTCACAAAGAAGAATACCAATGACAGCATCTACATTTGAGCAAATGTGTGAGCCTTCTTCGAGTGGTTAACTATACATCATCATTCAGTCATTACATCAGTGATCAAGATGCACTGGACTGAATCCTGGTGAAGTACCCAGTGTGTAAGGGTCGCTTTCAATGTGACCAAAATCAAATTAATCGGATATCCAAAATTAATCTGAATTTATCTTATTTACATTCACATAACACAAACATGTTTAATCATTGCTGTTCATCTGAGAATGACTGTCATATGACAAAATTGTCTGTACTTCGCTTTTGGCACATCGTTTTCTGTGCTGTCATGTTGATAAAGGTGATCTGGATTAGAGAGAGAGAGAGAGAGAGAGACATTGACAGTGGTTAGTGAGCGGCTGGTTGAGACGCAGGTGTTGCACTATGCTCAGGTATCAGGGCTGCGGAGCAGGTGTGAAGGATTGGCTTGTCGTGGTCCAATTTCATCAGAAGTGTCCTGCTTTTGTTCATTAAGCAAGTCTAGAAGCGTTTAGCACATTTTGAGAACCAGCCATGCAAATCAGACTTTGCAGCTGCCAGTATTTATAGATTTCTTTGGAATAAACCATGCTAAAAATTGCTTATCAGAAGTCTATTTTTCTATGAATGGCCATTAATCATCAAAAATTACAAGGCTGTACAGAGCTAAAGTATGGCAGCATGCATACAGTAGACAGATCATTGGTCAAAGTCACAATTTTTTTGACTGCATTACCTAGTAATTATCAAATATTATGGGAAATAATGAAAATATGGGCAAAAGTGTAGTTCATATGATATTCCACACATAATCTCATGAGTGTTGCAGTAAATAGTCAGCAAGGTTCAATAATATGTTACCTTTGTAAATGAAACTACTGACAATTGCTTTGTGCACCTACAATAGAAAGTCTGGCTCTTAAAGTTGGACATATCGGCCAAATCAAATCCATAAATAATAGACAATTTTTAGGATTAGGTACATTTTTATGGGGAGGCAAGGAGGCACCTATATTTTTCAGTGTGCAGAACATGTGATGCAGATGCAGCAGTGGCCATTTTGAAGCACTGACGCGTGGTGCGGAATTACAATGGGCAACAATTTGCATATCATTTCATGTTCGGGATATTAGATTAATGGCTTGTGACTGGTGTGATGAATACTAATTTAGCCTTAAATCATGTCACTGTTCAGACATCACCAGTCTGCCCAACAGGCAGCAGAGCAGCTGAGCAGCCAGACATTTTATAAGGTCAACTAACTTCCCTAGCAAAGCCTGTCCTGCTCCTCATTCATTCTAGCCGGTTTGAGCACTTGTTGTAAATGTTTGCTATTCCAGGGACTGTTGGATTCACTGTGTAGGATATATGGGCCCACCACAGGGGTTAATGCTGTCTCCATTTACCCCAGCAGACAGTAAAATCTGCTGATAGAGTCAAGCCAGGAGTAATGGCAAAACTGGGCCTGATGAAAATCATAAATGTAATGGTGCCTCAACCCCTCCCCCCCAGTGGCCCCAGTTTGACTCCCAGCGTGTTGGTCCATGGCGCTGGCAGCTTTTGTGGCCGCGGGGCCTAATGATGTTAATGTTGTGTGAAAAGGCTACGGAGATAGGTAGGAAAGCAGAGTATCGTGCAGTGTTTTAATGTCATCAAGGTGTTTTGATTCACCCCAACTGGTAGTGTTGTGAAACAACATTGAGGGCATGGGCCCAAAATTAAGGAAACAATGACCAAAATATTCAGTAGTGTTAATTTTGGTTGACCAGCGTAGAGTTGTTCAAATATATAAATGACTTTTATAAGAAAGTTAATTATCTGGATGATGTGGCATATCACTATCTCTATCTATTCAGACCCAGTTTGAATAGAATCTCAATACAGAAGCACTGTAATGTACAACATTTTGATGCTTTGCTATCAGTGACACTGTACGCTAAAATGTAAAGAAAGAAAAAATTAGAGGCCCAGTTCAAAGCCAGGCAGCTGAAGACGCAGCATCTCATCAGTACAGGGTCATTAAAAATTACTGGAGTGTACCTCAATAATTATAGGAAAGGATTTTGAATCAAGCCTTGTTTTACTGGTTGTCCCTAATGAGCACTTAGACTGATAAATATTCACGTTGGTTTGACAATAAAAAAAGCCATTATGACACTACTATTGAACTATAACCATACTGTATTGGTTCATATTGTATGGCTCTCTGTGGTGCCGTAAAACCTGACTGTAGATTCAAATATATAGGGATAATCTCATTATTTTATTCAATTGCATCCAGACATAATATCCATTTTGTATGAATTTCTTAATGTTATGCTGAAGCACTCATTTTGTCAGTATGAAGATTTTTTTTCACGTACGCAGGAGTCCGTGTGTGTGTGTGTGTGTGTGTGTCACTTCATACATTCTCCTGAGAGAATATGGCTAGCCAGGAGTATGGAGGGAGGAGGTGGGAGGGTGTCCAGAGGGAGCTGTTTGATTGATGTGTTTTGGGGGTAGAGGACGTTGGGGGGGTGAGTAGGTTTGACGATGAGGAAGGGATGGGAGCTTGATGGGACTCCGCGGCAGGAGGGAGGCAGGGCTCTTAGATGGGGGAGGAGGGGATGGGAGCTTTAACAAGCCCTAGATTGTTAGTGACAGGCAGATACTTCAACACTTAAAGTAGAAGGTTTGATTTAATCACAGAGCTGTCATTTGTTATTTGTCTGGCTTGCTCCACCGAGGCCACGGCTGATCAACTGCCTGGTCCCAAGAGAGCCCTTTTTCCCCCTGTAATGTCTAAATCCCCTGCACAAATTACAGGCCTGCACCACCTCCCATCCCCACCCCTCCACTCCCCCTCCCTGCTTCAATCCTGCCATGTTGAGGCCGGAGTGGGGGGGAGGCGGGATGGCAGGATGTGAGCAGGGAAAGGAGACAGGTACTGGGAGAGAGAGAGCAGGATGGAATGGCCTGAGGGCCACTAAAGATCATTAATAGGACTGTCAGACAGGTTGCCAGTTGGTTAGTGTCTCATAAATAAGAAATGAGCTCCTCCCTCCTCGCCCATTCAAGTTCATTAATAATGCCTGCTGTGGCTATTTTGTTGCTTCGCACTTTGCGGGGAGGAGAGAGCACAATCGAGAAGTATTCGGGGATACTCACTTCTCTGCTGTCGTTGGTAATCCAATAGGACGGCTTTTCCAAATTAGCAATGAGTTCCCAATACCCGACAGCAGAGTCATTTAATCCCACAACCAGGGAGAACTATCGAAGGGATTGTTGACAATAATGGAAAGGATGAGATAGACCTGTCCGAAAAGCCCCGTCTAGGCTGTCTCACTATGACTATTAAAAGGGACAGTTCACCCCAAAATCAGAAATACATATTTTTCCCCTTTGGTGGTTGGTTCACACTGTGTGAGTTGGGGGTTGGTTGTTAAAGAGAGAGAGAGGAAGCAGGTTCAGAGGGGTCACCCTCCAGGTAAAACCATTGCCTTTTAATTAGGGTGAAAGGATATGATTCTTTTATATAGGCCAGGGACCTGGGCACTGTTGAGGCTGATAGTAGTCAATGCCGCTCATTAACCCTCCCTCCCGCTCTCCTCTCTCGACATGGCTCCATCTGAGAAGGCAAAGATAAAAGACTCAGCCAGGTCACAAATGACAGTAGGGTTTCTGAGTTTCTGCTCTATATACTCGCTATTACTATTTTCTTTCACTCCTCTCACTCCTTCTTTCCCTCAATTTAAACCCCTCACTTGTTTTGGTCACCAGCATCTAGCAAGCCTCCGCTTGTTACGGATTACTTCTCCAAGTTGAGCTCCTCTAAAGCACAGATTATGGCACATTTGCTGGTGTATCTCAGATTCCATTCAGCTGATTGATATAAATGAAAAGGATAAATATCGCTACTTCTTTCAAGAAACCTGAAAAGTAAACTGGTTCTCCCAAAGATGGCACTACAATAGAAGGAAACAAGGTGACATATTTTTTACAGATTGCTCTTGGAAGCGACAGCATCAGTTGCAACAGAAGCAATTGTACTTTTTGTCCTGCTTTTCTTTCTTGCTTGTTATCTTGTGCCTTTGGTCTGTTGGCTAGTCCTGGGTTTACGACCCCCTGTGTCTTCTCAATGCAAAGAGATATGAGTTCTGGTTGTTTTTAGACATTAAACACAGTCTTGTGACTGACATGGGAAAGGGAGCGAAGGCCTGACAGAGAGAATAACGGGAGGCCAGCAGCCAGAGAGCCATGATGTATGATTTTGTTCCTCCGTCTTTCCTGTTCCTGATTAGGGGCCTTTAAACCATGATCGATCGGCCCTCAGACCGGCCTCAAATCAAAGGCAGATACTGTATGTGCTGAGTGAGAGGGAAACACATGGAGGCATAAGAAACCCATGGCTTTGAGGTGCACAGCAAGAGGTTGATTCACTTTGTGCAGGCCAGCTAGGGAATAGGATGACGCAGAGGGTCATGTCGCGAAGTGATGAAAGACCATGGCAGAGACTTACAAGCTGATGGGTAGAAATGCATGTCTGCACTCCCTGTCGGTACATGCACAGCTACAAATATAGATAAGCCCAACCTCTATCAACTCCTCCTGTCTGTTTTGTGTAATGCTGTTGTTGACCTTGACAGTGCAGGTCATGTCTCAGAACAACAAGAAGGAGGCTCTGTCTCACCCAGATGCTCAAACTCCCCATCCTTCAGTTCCCCACATTTTCCTTCACCTCATCCAGTCCGTCTGCATTTCCTCCAACACCTCCCCTCCTCACAGCCTCCATCCACTTGAGATGAGCCCCGGTCTTTAAGAGATGAACGCACTGCAAACAATTTACGATGCCTTTCTAAGGAAGTCAGATCTTTTCTCCATACCTCGGGGACCTTTTTGTCTCCCCCTCTCTCTTTTGCGGCGCTGCCAAAAGAACATTCTGATATGTAATCTCTGGCTGGAGGAATGGCAGACAGACACATGTGCACAGCGCACATTTGTTTTCCTGCTCTTGACCTACGATCGACTGTAGAGCTGCGGAGATGGAGAGCAAGAGAAAGGCTGCCTTACAACAGATGGTTCTCCTTAAGGAGCTGAGATGAAACTCTTTGTGTTACAAGTGCTCTTTGGTCTTTTTTGAGACTCCAATCGGTTCAGGCTCCCCTGATGGGCTTCGTTCCAATGTGCTGAGGCCAAATGAGTGCATAGGCATGCATACACATACACACACAGTTGGGTATCTGATGAATGGTCTCACCTGTCTTTTTGCTTTAAGCTATGAGTTATTGAACAAACCGAGTTCCAGTCAAGGCTAGTAAATTGTCCTTGGCATTGTTCTGTAATAAGACTGAAATTATGGGCCTTGTCATTCAACATTTTAATGCAGACGACTATATATGGGGGACTATGAATTTCCTTACCAATTCAATATAACACAGATTAGAGGGTAACAAATGGCCAATGCGCAAATGGCCAATAAGTCATTCATATGGCTGCAAGTAATGAAAATTTGTTCTAATTGTAATAAAGCACATATAACGATGGTTTTATCACACGCATCCAGGTCATCCAATGAAAGGCAAGTAACCTTTTTTAATGGAAGCAGATATGTTAAAAGAATTAGAGACAGGCTACGGAGTAATCCACTATTGTTATTAGGTTGCTCTAATGAATGATCACTGCACACGTCTCACCCAGCAGCTTGTTAAGACTGATGTCTGGAGCCTTCCAACAGATTGATGTTAAATCTGAATAGGAAATGGAGTGCGTCTAGCAGCCGAGGCCTGTCTCAGAAGTGTGGAGGGGGGGTGCGATTGCATCCCCAGCAGAGTGATGGCATCACTTCTAAAAAGCGCACACGCTCGTGACAAGTAAACTGAAATCATCATTGATGTTATTTATTTTCAAATGTTCCCCGCTTGACAGGCGACATCTTGTTCGGCGCGCATCCCAAGGGAGGCCGCGGTGCTCAGCGCTTCTCGGCTCCATCACGCGCAGACAGCCGTTCGGTGCTGACACCAAAGCAGTGGGACTCACTAGAGACTTGCTCTGGAATTTGTCACAATCCTGCACCACACGAAGAAAACACGAACGCACTCAGCTCCTTGTTTACACACATCCAGATCTGTCGCGATGCTTGTCTCCCACCTCAGCATCTGCCACCACACTAGAGAACAAGAGATTGTTTGCCCGGGAAAAAAAAAAGAAAGGCCGTTAAAGATTAGATTTTTTTGTGCTAGATGAATGTCAACAAAAGTTTAATCTGTGGAAAGGAAGTGTGCAGCAAATGCCAACACACTGACTTCCTGTCTGTGTCTGATCTAGACACATGGAATTCAGAAGTAAAATGATATGTCTGTCAAAACAAAAATATTCAAATGTTTTTCAAAAGCAAAATCTAATCACGGTAAATTGTTGTTATTAATCAGACTTTTAACAAAATATTGACTAATGACCAATGCTAATCGCTGCATGTTATGTTAAGCTCCATTTCATTACTCCATTTTTCCAAAGATGGTGCAAGGTTTCGCTTGCCAGTTTTCCACTATAATCCATCACAAACACCATAGTAGCAGTTCCAACTACACAATTCCATGCTACTAACAACGTGAGCCTGCCAGCCCTGCCTATCTCAGCACAGTCAGGCTCGGTATCCATGTGTATGTACGTGTGCTTGCACGTTTGTGTGTCTTTGGTAGCCTGGCCCATCCATTCATGTGTACATGGCCTCATTATCAGTCACTAGCTGTCTGAGCTCAGGGGAGGCAGTGCAGATGAAGAAGCAAGCATGGCGGTGGGCAGGTAAACCAGCCATGAGCCAACACCAGAGCCCAGATCCCCCCGGCACAGCTCTGCTAAAGGAGTCCATTTGTCAAATATGCCTCCACCGAGGCCCGCCAGGGAGTACATTACTGGCTGGGGCCCCTGCAGGGATCAGTCCTCTGACTCCCAGCCACACTCACTCACCAGGCTGGCCGCCCAAGGTGCTTCCTACAGTCAGCAGTGACCAGCCCCCAGCCTGCACTCATTCGATTGGCTCATTAATAAAAGAGCCCCCACCCGAGAGCAGAAGACATGCTCCAATGCTCTGGACATCAGTCTCTCCACCTAATGGGCCAGCCGGGAGAGGCCTTTGTCTGCACCCGACTCCCTCACATCCTTCAACGTGTCAGACAAGACAATGCAAGGAAGGATGGAGGGCTTTGACTGTGTAAAGCCCAGATCATGTTGTATGTGAGCCCGGGCTGGAGCTCAGTATTCACCGTAGACCTCAATGTGTCTTCAGTCTGGGCAAGTGCCTCAGCTTTGCTCCATCAATCCCACTTAGCCTCACTTGGCCGAACCGCCTCGATTGTGTCTACTCTCAAAATGATTATGGACTGGCTTGTACGTGTCATCACCATAAAACTATCTACGCATTCTGCACTGATTCGTACAACTCTTGCACCTCCTCCCACTTTGTTTAACCCAGACAGTATGAATTTGGCTCGTTATTCTCTTTCGCTCCCTCTTCCTGTGTTGCGGGTTGAGCTCAGATAGAAGCTGCTCGGATTCACAGCTGGGCTCCTGGGGAAGAAACAAGAGTTTTGTTTGTGTTGTTATAGGACGTAAATCTAACAAGAGAGGTGGAGATCGAGCACTAAGGCTTATGGATCCCTCAGGGGTCTTACTGAGCCCCTCACTAAATAAATCTGAATTGAAAATACATATGGAGCTGTAAAGCGTTCGCATAAAGGAGCACTTGTTCTCCTCGAGGAGAGTATCAGATTTACTGACTCCACAGTCTGTCTACTGGATTCCACCCTCAGCACATTAACAGAGGGAAGACATGCGAGAGACACAGTTAGTGTACATAAAGTCCATTGATGGAAATGTTTTTGTGATGTATCAAGCCAGAGCCTGGCAGAAGCAGCTTTGCTTTGATACTCATTTTTGAACCTCTGTGTGAGGTGGTGGTCTGCACTTTCTGCAGCTCGATAGCTAGCTCAAAAATGAAACCCTTCAGGGGACCTCAACCTGGGGCTGTTTAGAGAGCAATTTAGTTACCGCTATTACCATAGATATCTACTTCCTGTTTGGCGGGGAAGAGAGAGACAAGTGGAAAGTGCAAAATTGGTGCCATAATATCGCCAGACACAACTAAGGGGGAGAGGTGGCTCGCCTCAATTATTAGCTTAAGGAAACAGTCCAGAGATTTATGAAAATCCCCAGGTGACTTAGAACAGCTCTAGTCACTTCCATATGTGACCCTAAGGGTGAGTGGTTGACAGGGCCCTTCCAGGCCGATTAGGCTCTCAGGCTCTAGCTGAGAGGCCTGCCTTGTTGGCAGCTGGGGGCCAGGGGAGCGTAGCCTCTTGAGCTCAATTGGTAAAGATCACAGATGTAGAGGCCCAATGAGGGCAGCCAGTTGCTGGGTCGCTGCAGCCAGGGAGGCCCTCCTCCTTGACACTGGGTTTACTGTTACCCTCAGTCCCTTGAAGAGGAAATAACAGAGGCGCCAATTAAAGCTTTAAGACATTAAATAAAAACCCTCTGTTGTTGCCTTTAAAACAGCCCAGTTAATGCTTGTTTGTCTTTACGATGGAACCCCAGTCAGCTGCCATCGCTCTGCTTTCTATTAAAGAGGGATTGAGTGGTTTTGTGTCGAGGTTTTTTTTCTGCCTCCCTCCTCCCACAGTTTTACCCCTGCTTTCCAGCTTGTGGCTTGATTGCTGTATAAACAACCATTTTTATTGCTGAAATACATACTGTTAGAGGGGAGGAAGTCCTGCTTTTGTAGACTTTTGAGGTAGTAAACAGCTTACCTCTGTGAACATCTGCAGGCCATAATAAGTACACTGTCTGTACTGGTTAAGTGATTTTACCAATCAGAATACATTCACAAGCAAAAGGCTTTCCCTGATGGAGGTCTCATGATGAGCCATGAGACATCCTGATGTTTGAAGGTTTTGTTTTCACGTCAAGATGAAATGAAAGATGCCTTTTCAACCCTTTAACATCACATCTCCAGTCATATCCTGCATCTGTTTCATAATATATGCCAACAAAAATAGAAAAATGAATTAATTTCTTTGTATTTCCGTATCAAAATCCAATCATACAATGTATGCTTACATAGGCTTGAACCAAACAATTTCCACCATTGATAATTTGAAAGCCACCCATCAATACATCTTTGTTTTTAAGCAGCACAGAGCTAAGATTCTTTAGATCACTAGCGAGCAACAGCATGGTACAACAGTGTGTCTTCAGGGGTTTGCCCTGAATTTTCACGGTGGACTATATGGCACGCACGAAGGGCCTCGTCGCTCTCCCTCACGAATACTGCTGTCCCCTCAGTATACATTGTCCTGCCTCCAAACGTTACATCCCACCTGACTATCTACTTGGATATACGTCACAATACGGAAGGAAGCTAGATACTCTCAAAGTGCTGTTTTAGCGTGACTTTGATAATCAAGCCAATCCAGCAAACAGATACACTTACATTTCTATTTCAAACTAAGGAGGTGTTAAGGCAGAGACTAGTAAAGAAATTTAAGTTGCAGTAAATCTAGAGTAGATCCCAACTGAAACTCTGAAATCCTCCCAAAGTGTAATCAAATCTTTTACGCTTTATACAGTGGTTACCTCTCTTCATTTATTTTTTCAATGTGATTTAAGTGATCTAATCATTATTCTACCAAAGATGTGTTTCTATAGCTGCTCAGTAAGATGTCTACTCTTGTATTTTTCTCCTTTCCTGTGTACGTCACTGCACTCTAATGCTGCGCAGCATGCATGCACTTAGTTTGGGGATTTCTGTGTTATTGAATTTAGATAACCTGTTAAGTCTTAGTGGACAGAGTTGCATTATCGTGTTTTGCCTATGTGTGAGGGAAAGGAAATAAATCAAATAAATTGCATTTATTTCATGTTTGAACACCAAGCACAGTGGAATTCTTTGAGTTTGGAAATGGTGAGCTTCATAAGTCCATTCACTTTTCAGCTCATGGAATGAAGCTCGGGCAAAGCAGGAAGTTACGATCAACACCCTTGCAGCGGGTCTACAAAGGCGCAATGGAACAAAGGAACAAAAGACCAATATGAAACTGATGTCAAAGGCTCTCAGCTTCTGTCTCTGGAGCTGTATTGGTGTAATTAGCGAGGAAGGCCCTTGCCCTCGCGCCAGGCTTCTATCAACCCCCCATCCCTGCTGGGGTCTGGCATGAGGAAGGCCAGGGCAGCTCACTGGGGGAACTGAAGGAGTGGTCGTTCAGAGTATGTCCCGAGGGAGGACGGGGTTAGATGTCATGGCAGGCCTGTGGCCAGATGAACATGGGAGCTGTGATGCAAAGAGGCTTTTCTGGCATCATGACTGAGCTCCCTGAGCTAAAGTGCCTAATCCATATTACATGCACAAAGGCCCCACAGATTAGCAGACATCTTCATCAAAATGAATTAAAACTTATCAATTTGGAGGAGGCATATAAGTCTAGAGAGAAAACGGGTTTTTACCCAGAACTGCTGAGAAGACATTTCCCTCTAAGGTTCTTTATAGGTTAAGATATTCAGGCTGAGCACCTTAACCTCTGATGTGGAAGCCATTAGTTTGGAGGGCAAGGGTCTCCTGGCTAAGAATATGGGATTTAGGGTACTGACACACACAATTATGGGCTAAAATGGAAACCATCTGACTGGTGTTAATGTCTTAACTCATTTGTGGTGACTCTTTTCCACGCTGGCAGAGGTCTGATAGCTAGGCTAGCAGTAAAATGTGTTTCTTGTCTCTGTGTTTCTTCCGAAAGCCCTCACATACGAACTCAATACTGAGTAATAACATGGCCTCAGGCATGGCCTGAGTTGGACTGTACTTTATATAATAATGAGCTGTGATTGAATAAAGACAATTTACTGTTGATGTGCTGTAAATGGTTGAAATCTAATTTCAGTAATTTTCTTGGTCTCTTCATCATTAATTTGTCATTAGCTGGATGATATTCCAGTGGACGCCTCATGCTTCCAGTATAAAGGAGCTATTATTCAGTGAAATGCCAAACAAGAATACAACAAGGGTAGTGTGTGGAGAGTGGCATGATGAAAAGAGGGATTCACAAGCTTGATTTGTTGGTTAATTCAAGTGCAAGAGGTTCATCCATGTGGTTTCAGAAACTTGTCAAATGGCAGCAATATTCCAGCCGAGCCCCTTTGAAGTTTTTACACCGGTTCCGTCGTCGGCTTGGTTTGGCAGTGGTCGGATCCACAGTTCACTTGACTGCAATTAGCTGACTTGTGGTTTGTTTACTGTGAGTTTTCCAGGTAGGCTGGAGTTTTGAATAGCTATGAAGTTTGCCACCAGTTCAGTGAAAAGATCTGTGTAAACAGCTGGCGTCTCTTTCCATAATTAAATTTGAAATCCACCGTTGGAAATTTTATTTTGGATGATAATGTGATATTCCTAACTCGATTTAAACTCATTTACTTACTGTTGATTTGTATTTTGCAAGGGGGACTTTTTTTTTGACGATTTCGCTTGTTTGAGGCTTGTTTCCTGCCCTGACTTGAGCTATTATTAGATTACTCAGCTTCTGTTGTCTATGCCACATCCAGAAACTAGACAGTTTCATGGACTCTATCATGAGAAAGTCATTGAAACTGTATTATTAGGCAACAGTCCATACACAATATAATAAGTTGAAAACAACATTTTGTAATCACTTTATATGAATCAGTAACTTTATCAACCATCCTTGTCTTTGAGCTTCTTTATTAAAAACACTCCTCTCGAAATCTGAAAATGGGCCAAGGTCACAGTTATCCAGAGAATGCTGCAGCATATCCTTTTTTGAGGAAGGAATAGGCTTTACACATCGAATGAAGAGCACAGTGTTCCTGTTCCATATCCCCTATGACACAAAACTGTGAATCAATAAAACTGCACAGGGCGTAGTTAATCTACCCACCACCATCTTAGCCTCTATTTTGAGCATGAGGGAAGCCGGCAGCCATTTTGTTTTCCTGCTCTCCTGAACAGCTCCTGCGAAAAAAGCAGCCGCCTGTGCATGGAGTTAATTAAGCCATAGTTTTAGAACCATAATTGATTAAATCATAGCGTCAAAATAGAAATTGCGGGGCCCCGGCAGCTGTGTCTTACTGAATTAAAACCAGTGGCATCCTCTGCTGGTGAAAGGATATGTTAATAAGGCTGTGAATGCAATCAGATTGTGTTGTTTTTGTCCTTTTTTCAAGCCTGTGCGCTTCTTTTTTTTTCCTTAACACTTTTCCTCAAGGGGTCTTATTATACACTTCTGTAACACTAGAGAGTTAGTGTGCAACACAGTGGGAAGCCAAAAGACCCTCCCCCAGCGCCCTTAAATCTGTCAAAGCATCTGCCTCATCCACCCTGGCAAATCCTTTGACGTGTGGGGCTAAAGAGCAGGCCTTGTATCATTCATGAATGCTGGTGGATTTCCATATCTGACACTACGCTGACTTACTGCTGGGAGCACTTGTGCCCAAATTCAATCCTCCACAGAGGAACGCGGCAGCATATGGCGACCGTGGAGACGTTGCATGTGCACCACTGCGCTCCAGCACGAACCGTGAACAATCACGCGCACGCACTCATCCCATTTCTTTTTATCCATTTTTTTTAACACGGAACAATCACAATGTTGCACAGGTTCGATCACAATTGGAAATTGGAGTTCGCAGGGTAATATATACAGGAATTTATTGGATAGGTACTGTTTGTCCTGTGTGGTTTCCATCATCTCTCTTATTCACGCTCTGTCTTCCTCCCACTCTCGCTTGCTCTTTTCCCTGGCTGACCCTATCTCTGCAGTGCTATAGTACAAGGGAGGTAATGATGAGAAATGGAGTTATAATGCCAGTTGTTAAACCTCAGGCCGCACAACAAATGTGCTTCAGAGACCCTGCATTTGTCTCTGAATGGATTAGGTCTTTGCTCTGGTAACCCTATATTTAATCTCACTCCAGTCTCTGCTGGCAACTCTGTGTTTCTCATGGCAACAAATATTCTGTCATTTTCTCCTCCTCGTGTCTTTAACCGTCGTTGCACCTGAACTGCCGCAGAGTCTTTGTTCGTTCTCGATTATCTGTTGTTTTCTAATACGACAGGAATGGGAAGCAAAATACTTATCTTCGAGAGGGTCTGTTATCTGTGCGACTTGGCTGTGAATGTCAGACGTGCATTTAAACAGCTGGTGGGGTTGTTCCGAGCCAGCACCTGGATGCCACGGCTCATCTTGCTCTGCCTTATTACCTTTTAAGAGTCCTCCATTGGCTCGGACGTTATTCATTTTCCCCAACAGCTCTGTGATAGTTATTTCTACGCACATTGTCATGTGGTCAAGAGCCCGGTAATATTCCGTAATGGGAGGTCAGACGAAGTAGTCAATTTTTTCTTTCTTCTCATGATAATTTTGTGCAGTTATAAGCCTTTTCCGTGGCTGTTATGAAATGAGATTCACGTACAGCCCCCAGTGTTGCCCTCAAACGTTGAGTATTTTATTTGACAGCAACAACCTTTGACCACATGATCAGGTGGTAATGGCATTTCCCTCCATAGTGCCACAGATTATATGGTTATTATTCTCAGAGAGCAGGAGAAGTCATAGAATGTTAATAAAGTGGCATCAGTCTGTATTAAATTATCAATGTGCATGAAAAATTCATCTCCAAACGTCTTTCATACTTTCTGAGTCGGAGCACAATTCACTTTTATCTTGTTAAAGGAGTGGAAATTTTATTACAAGGAAAAATAACACTACTTGTTTTTCATTTTTCCGTTCCACATCCCAAGCAACGGTTTAGACTTGAGACGGCTCTGATTATTGCGAAACGCTTTCAGCGTTCACGCATAATTTGGTGAGATCTGGTCGTCCTATATGCCGGCTCTGTAACTCTGGAGCCTAGTGACATGGCTGTCCTCTCAGAATGCAACGCTGCAGTGAAACATATCAGAGGCTGTTATTGCAGCCACCCTGCTAAGTGCCCATAAATTACTTGCTAATCTCACTTCTCCAATTTCCTTGTTTTGTTTTTGTTCTTCGTGTAAATTATACCCTGGTGAAGACAAATCAGCAACAAGACCACACAAGACTGCGCCTTCTGTTTTCATGTCTTCTAGACAAGAGCGGAAAGTGTAGTTTTTGCTTCTGTCAATCTTCCGAGCAGCTCAGGAGGATGGAAAATGAAAGCTGTGGGTCCATAAACAATCGTGTATCAAATGCAGAATCTAGTTTGCACATTTTCTCCTGCCAGCACTGTGAAGAAGATAAAGAATGTCAAGGTGACATGTGCATGCTTTTGGAGGGAGAATAAAGACAGCAATGTCCTTGCTGATTCTATCAGTGGAAGCCATTCTTTACCTTGTTCATTGAAAGAGGGAGGTAGTGGGGGAGGAAGGCCGTGAGAGGGTGGGGGTTGTAGGAGAATAAAAGCCAGAGAGAGCATAACATCCCTCCTAGAAATGCTAGTCTAACGCAGCACTGTTATCAGTTCCCAACTGCTTTTCCTCCCTGATCGATCTGTGGTGTAGGGCAATGCAAATGGCTGCAGCTAGCCCTGGGTATTCTACCATCAATGGAGAGTAATTATCTTCGGCAACAACCAATATTGGATTGTTAAGCCTCGGGATAAGGTAGCCGGCAGAGCCTTCAAACAGTCACTCACCTCTGTGGGTTTGAAGGCTGATGGATGGATCAGCTGGGACTAGCTGCTGGAGGGGCTCCTGAGGCAAACTAGCAGAGTTACCAGCTCTCATCTCTCTCTGCCCTAGCAGCGCAGCCCTTTGAATCCCAGAGAAAATTCATTTTTAATGTGCCTGGCGGAGGGCGCTTTTTGTTCTACATCGCCTCGATCAATCAGGACGACTTTTCATGTCGAACAGGAACCTCCAGAAACATTTGCCACGAGGGCTTGATGAGCGCAACTTTCAAGACGGTTAAAAAAAAAGGGGAGCTGCCTGACAAGACTTACACATGCAGTAGATTCAGAAATGTGATTTCAAAGAGTTGCAGGCTGCATACAAGTGAAAATCCATTAGCCAGTGGCAGAATTCCTTTCTTCATATAATCCTATAGAGCATTATCATTCAGTATCTTATTCAGTCACTTGTACATCTCTAGAGCTCATCTATTACCGCAAAGTCCTTTACTTTTAGTTGGGTCTCCTGAGAGTCATTCCAAGTGTCTGGCCTCTGTTCTCAGTAGCACTACTTGTATTCTGGAGTATGCCGGTGCTCCAAATGGATGACCTAGAAATGTTGTCCGTATTGAAAGATGGCAGTCATTGAATAAGGTGCTCATTCTCACATAGTTGGTCTGTGCTACTCGAGCCCCCGTAATGAATAAATCATGGGATTCTGCAAGGCACTCTCCGGAAAAGAAATTACAATGTACAGCTGCAGAAATAAAATGGAATAAAACATGGCTGTGTTCCATTTTGGCGGTGACAGCCTATGTTGTGCCTCCCCGCCATCATTACTAGTAATGGCGAGGATTCAAAGTAGACATAGCTGTGATGAAAACTTACAGTGTAGTTTCCTTACTCTGGTCAGAGTCGAGTGCCGAGCGCTGCTATTTGATAGAACAGTAAAACCTAGAAATAACATCATAGCCCCGAATTAGCCGAGCTTATACATTCTATGTCATGTGATGCGTTTATCAGTCGAATGAATATTCCATGCTTGCAGGGAAATAAAATAATATTGTAAATAAAATATGAAAATTCTTAGTTACATTAAAAGCATACACTCAATCCCTGCTAGCTTGAATTCTGAATTCAGCTACTGAGCTCATTTGTAGTCTTCAGGCTTTGGTATCTTACATATCATCTGTAAAATTTCCACATTAAAATCCTTAAAAATAACTAGTCTTTTGTTGTATGAGGGAAATCAGCTAACCTGACTTAAGCGTAAATGGATAAGAATACTTTGTCAATGAACGTTTCTGCCTGAGACACATTAGACAGATTTTTATTGGCAAAGGTTGTTGTTCAACACTAAAGACAAAATCTCCCATGATCAGTCCCTTCTTCATTATGTCGTCAAACTACTTCTTTTGTTTCCTTTGTTTTAATGGAGAGACCGCTAGCACCAAACGTTACATACTGTGTATTTAAAGAACAGTATTTCCCCTTGATAAAGTCTCAGTTTCAAAAACGGAGGGATGAACATCCTTCAAGAAATACTGGCTAATAGCTTCATGTTACATTTGCTCATTGTGGTCAAACACTTCCCGTCAACATCCGATGTGGAATAAACAAATTCCTGCCTTCTTTCCTGGCTTTCGTTCTTAACATAACAGCTTTTACTGTACACGCACCTATTTTAGGAAGCTGTAGAGGAGAGGGGGGGTATTGTATGCCAGATGCTATTTCCACAAGGCAGATATTTGGACCGGGCCCCTAGATCCACTCAGTCAGCGCTGGCTTACCTGAGATTAACTGTTCTCCTGGCCGAGGCTGGCAGCATTAGCGGCCCACTGCTGAATGGATGTGAAGCCGAAAAGCTGGCTGTTAAAGTGCTGAAGGACAGAAAATACACCCAACCTTTTCTCCCAGAGGTGATGTAGTGGTTAGACCCCTACCTTGGGAACTATATGTGGCCTTGCAAGCTTAAGACTGAATCCGACTTGAGCTTCTCCCATGTGTCCATCTCAACTGTCTCGAAAAAATATTTAAGGGGTACCACTGGGAACTCATTTTTGGAAATGTTCTCAATCAGAAGTCACAGGCTGCATGAATGGCGTCCTCTAACAATTTTCCGCAACTGTGATGCGCACGTGGTATTTTTCAAAGCAAAACCTGGAGACTTTTGGAACCATTAAAATGCATATTCTTACTTGGTTGCTTGAAAAATAGTGTTGAAGTTTTCCTTAAAAACCGTGTTTGCTGCAGTTTTTCTTTATTGGGATGAAGAGATGAAAGCAGATATTCAATATGACCCCTCAGGGTGATGACGCCTTTGTGGTTAAACATCCATTGTTTCCTTTCCTTGCATCTATGAGCCCAGTTTTCCCAAGACGTCCTGCTGATTCGACATCTGCTTTTCTGTTCCATACGTCGTCCTGGAATGTT
>OMLP01008132.1:61686-72232 GCA_900302685.1 Spondyliosoma cantharus | reverse complement strand
ATGCACGCACGCACACACACACACAAAAAAACAGTAGCAAGCCATCAGAAGCTCGGATTTAAATGCCGTGCGTATGCAGCACGCTCCCTTCTGGAACCCATTTTAGAGTGGGGTAAAACCACATGAAAGGTCTGCCCCTATCCTTCCGCCCATATCCCCCATCACTCCTTTTTTTTTTTTTCCCCTTCCCTCCGCTGCTGTTGGAAGATTAGACAACTTTACTGGATCTTATAATCAGTGATGTCAACCACAGATGAAAATGCCCAGCCAAATGCATTTTGATAGCTCCCAAGAAGAAGGAGACACATGCGGGCCATTACGCTTTTTCCTCAAAGACAGCTGCTGCCTCTGGATCTCTGGACTCCCTGAAAGTCTCTGGCATAAATGGAGGGTAATTACCATATCAGAGATCAAGACTCTGGGCTCTGACACCACTTTTTCAATTACTCAGACAGGTTGTTAAGATGCAAATTCAACAAAATGGCTGAAACCCCAAGAGAGGGATAGTGTTTCACACTCAAAGCTGCGTCTTCAGTTTCTTAGCTCATCACATTTTTGACAAAGAGGGAGGAAGAGGGAGAGATGGAGGTTGGGTGGGATGATGCAGGATGTATCCATTATTAATTTCAGTCGTGACGACCCAACATCTCATCTGAGCGTGTGTTCCCTTCTAAGCATGCACAATGTGCTCATTCAACCTTGATTCAGGTCTAATTCTGTGCCGATATCGTGCATTGTGTTTAAAATCCACAATCTGGTGCATGTTCTTCTGAGTGTCTCATTCATCAAATATACATAAGAAACTTTGCGCGTTCTTAAACAAACACCTGTGTTTTCCAGTTAAAACATTGCACCCGTATTGAGCAGGTCCTCTGAAATCCCCTCATTCAAGTTTAATCTGTACGTTTGTTTTTCAGAGTTCTAATATTTAGTTTCCCTTTGTAACGCAGATGAATTATGCAGCAGCGATGCACAGAACGTCGCTGCACGTCTCCTGCCATAGTTATGCAAATTCTCGGAAATTCTGCCTTCAGCACAAGCTCGGAGGAAATGATCCACAGTATATGTAAGGGAAGATGTTGGGGAGATAGTACACAGAGAACATGTATTCATAGCAAACACAATTGTTTGTATTGGAGGACAAAGCAGCATCTTTTGCTCATTCTTAGACCAAGCGACAGACCGTCATTGGCATCCTCAAAACTCAAACGCTCTTCCTTCCGTGGAGCGAGCAAAATTATAGACGGTATGACGATGTGGTGAAACTGACATTCTGCTCTTGATTCATTTCACATTCTTTTTGGGAGCTGAATAAAAGAAGAATGTCCGGTGTTTTTTACCTCCTGGTTGTATTTGTAGCTAAAAACCTCATTTCCTCAGCAGATGTGACTGGACATTGTATTTTGTTACGGCACTGTATGGAATAATTACGGATGCAAGTAGAAACTATAACTGAAAGATGTGGAAGAGCAGCCTGGTTTGACTGGCGCTGCCAGGAACGCTGGGAACACTGTGTGTGTATGTGTGTGTGTGTGGGTGTCAGAGCCTGGAGGAGGGAAGTCTCTTGCTGAGGTCATGCCATGCAGGCCTCTCCTCTGGGGCCCACCCTGCCTGGCAGCCACACACACACACACACACACTAACACACACTGGGGTAAGTGCCAGATAGAGACTTGAGGAGCCTCCACGGCTCTGTGTATGAATGGATGTCTGTTAACTCCGTGTTGCCCTCATCGCGATGGTCTCATTATGATGGAGCTCAATTGTGTTGGTATGGCTGCATATGTGTGTGTGTGTGCGTATGGTGGTGTGTGTGTGTGTTTGTATAGTTGGAGAAAAAGCGAGACTCATAAAGACCTTCATGTGCGTTCAAGTGCGGCACATTCATTTAGTACGTGTGTGTGCGTGTGTGTGTGTGTGTGTGTGTGTGTGTGTGTGTGTTTTTGTGTGTGGCCTTACTCCTGGGGTATTCCTATGTGCTGGCTTGCTGGAGTGTATCAACAGGATGTTTCTTCTGACTGAACACTTAAGGTAGGATGTCTTCATGCTGCGAAGAAAGAGGACTCGTTAGAGTTTCTAGGAAAGCACCGAAGGGCTTATGTAATAATTCATTAGGACCACATATTATGCACATATACATAAAGTTCGCTCGCTTTCTATTGTTGGTGCCGTGCCCAATTTTCCCCCTGACGATCTATACACAGAGCTCATGCATTATGCAGATCGCACAAGAGGACCGTAGTTTGCTGAGAAATGAGAGAGGCAGAGAGCGAGGGGAAAGTATGACTCCATGGTGAGTTATTACAGCGCACACACACTTGCCACATTGTTGTTTACACATTCTAACATATTCAGACAGAAAAGGCAAAAAGGAACGCGATGATTGGAGTGGGGTTTATTTTTTTACGCCTCCCTTGCCTGCCTCCATCTTTCATGCTGCCTCTTGGAGTTAATAAAAACACTCTGGTGGCAAAGGGGGGGGATTTATTTGCATTTCCATGCCATGCTCTTCCGTGCCAGTCTTTGTTTTCCTTTAAGCAAACATGAGTGTATCCTGTGCGGAGCGGCCTCCCTCGCCTCACCCCTACCTTCACCATCTCCCCCTCCTCCACCTCGAGTCTATGGCACTTATCCCATTACTCCCATGTGTGGATTATTTGTGGTGCCTCCTCTTCATCCCGCACACATTCATGAGAAAATGCTCCCTTATGCCCTACTTTCGCCTCCCTCTTCTTTCAAGTAGTGTCACCCCCCCCACCCGCTCCTCTGTATCCCATCTGCACACTCCCCTGTTTCTCGTCACCAATTTGTGCTGCTCCCAGTGGATGGAGCCCCCCCCCCCAGCGTCTCCCATCCATCGCAGACGGCATTATAACTTTAAACCGCAGTCCTCCCCGCGCTCCCAGTGTTTCATTATGGCCTTGGCTCTGCTCTCTGCTCGGACAATTCTGAATTTTTAGCCGGAGCTACCCTCATCAAGCTTATTACGGCCTCCTAGTTGATCAGAAGGAAAAAAGAGAGAATGAGCACACGAGGAGGCAAAGTGAGGTGAGAAAGATAAAGACAGACAGCTGAGCAAAAGATATATTTGCTCGCGGAAGAGCGCTCTGGGGAGAAAGAGAAAGAGAGACAAACAATCAGAAAAGAGAAACGGCATCTCACGCAGAGTTGGAGAGCTTTGGCTGTTCACTGCACAGCGAGCAGGCGAAAGACGTCACCTTTGCTTTTAAAATAGTTAATCTGCTCCTGGAGGGACAATGACTGCTTTAAGTCCCTCTCTTCTCTCTCTCCCTCTCTCTCTCCCTCCCTCCCTCCTCCCATGAGCTAAACCCCTCTGAGGCACATTGCTCGGATTAGCTTGTGTTGTTGTTGCATCTCTTCGGCACCAGCTCTAGATGCAAATACAGCAGTTATATATACTAGGAGAGCCAGTAAATATGAGAAATCCGTGAATAGGGGGAGGTGACAATTTACTAATCTAAAGATGTATAAAGAGGATAAAAAGGAAAACATAAATCTGGTGATGTGAGGGCTATTGAACATACACAGCAGACTCACTCAGACTCCGGCTTTCTTGGACAAAGATGCAAGAAAAACTGTTGAAATCACAGCTGCGTTGTCATCTGTGTAATCTATTTTAATGTCAATTCACCTTCAATATGTGCTCCATTAAAAATAGTAGTCAGTGTTGCAAATAGAAGTCTTTGGATACGCTCCCGGTGATGTTCTCTGGCTCCAGATGTTCTGTCATTTCCATCAGACTGTACCCAGGATCTGTTTTGACCCACCTGAAAAACACAAGACAAATGTGTTGATACAATGCAGTTTACAGTGTCCTGTGCTGGTTGTGCTGTCATTTGAGAGACCGTAATATCACTGGAGATAATGAAATGAACTGCGCTGACATTTCCTGTTTTTTTGAAACAGAGATTATATCTTGATTATAGGAGATTATCCCGTCCATTTGGATTAATGTGATACTCTGTGTGCATTTTAATGATTCGGTCATACACTTACAGTCACAGTCACGTCTAAATACACTATAGGGAGCACTGAAATGTACAAAGCCTGTCCTCAAATGGCTCCCGTCCAACCCTGTCTCCTAGAAATTGCGTCTCTGTACTTATAATTTGTTTTTCCAATTATGATTTGTACAGCGGCGTAATTGCAGCTTGGATTATGTTCCCTGGCAACGTTTTTTTTTCTTCTTCCAGGAACTGCAAACGAGTCGTAGTTATGGTAGGCAAGAGCCGATTTTACACAAGAGAAGGGAAACAAATGAAATATGTCGTCAGTGCTGACGTCCAGCCTCAACACACTCAGTATATTGACAAAAACAATACTAATACAAGTGACATTATATATGTAAACTTAATTCAAAGGAGGACTAAAACTGATCTGTCAATGTTTGCTTTTCTGGCTCCAGAGGAAGCTGCGTTTCATCTGATAGATCTCCATTGATATCACTCAGTGGCTACATTGCATTGTGGGTAATATAGGCACCAGATGTTGAAAAACAGAAACAAAATCGATACAGAAGAGCCAGTGATTTCACCTCTTTCATTCCACACATTCCTCTTCCATTTCAAAACCTGGAGCCTACACTACCCACGACGCAACTAAGCCAATGAATGACATCACAGGAGGCAATTTATCAGATTACGTGCAGCTTGCTCTGGAGCCAAAAAAGTACTCCTAGAGACCTGTAAACACACTATAATGTGTAGAATTCGTGGAGTTACCCTTCAAGCACAGTTCCATGTGCACCGCTGTTAATCTGACTCATTTAGTATCAGCTGTGGGCCATAGTATGATTTCTCCTTAGAGTGAATTGCAGGGGATCAAAAGTATTTACTAACAGTAATAACAGTTAGAAGAAGACATTCCAAATTGTCCCACTATAAAACAGATTACCACATTCACGTTAGTTCTACTTGCATGCAAGCGTTTGTCTTTGGAACCTGTCACCTTTGACCTCTCTCCTCGCCTCACCCTCCTCCTGCGGGTCAGCTGTTTATCCTTGTGGCATGCTCTGTTGTTATGGCACGAGGGGATTAGCTGCTGCTGGCTGTTGCTGTTGTCTTGTCCACCAACAAATCTCATCAGCCAATCAACGGACGCCGAGGAGGCAACAGTGGACTTGTAGTCAAGAGCCCGCTTCACTTCACACTGGCAGATCTGACAGGACTTCAGTTGTCAGCTTCAGTCTTTTGACAGATGTAGAAACGGTGTCAAAGGTCAAAGCAGATGTCTGTGTGCTTCTGGAGACATGTCAGACATAGGAATACCTGTGTGTCCTGGACTGTTTCTACAAAAATGGCTCAGATTCAACATGACAGAAAAAACTGTGTCTTTTTACATACTTATCACTCTACTCCCGAGGCTGATAGTGCTTTGAAACAAGCTTCGCTGGTCTCTCCAGAAGGCAACGTTTGACATTAAAACTGCTCTAAAATACAGTAATAATCCCTGCCAATTACAAATATTTCATTTAGATCTGTGGTTGAACCTCCTAGTCAAATCTACCTACCAAATACCTTCACTAAATCAGCTCATAACCATTCGGAATAATTGTCTCCTAACCTGTCAGCATGTGATTTTAATTCATCACATTAATATGCCACAGGAGAATGAATCTCCACAGCATCATTTCACAGCTGGCTTATCTTTGCAGGAGCAAAAATGACAATGAAATATGAAGTCTTCTGGAATGCTGCACTGAATTGGCTCCAATGGAAACTGAAGTGACTACCAATTAACAACCCGAATTGAGAAGGAAACAAAGATAGTGATTAGAAGCACAGTGTATTATGGGTTACTACTACTACTACTACTAAAGCCACTGCTACTTTACCTTGTTTTTACAGCTTTTTTTTTTTCGTGCATGTCCGCGTGAACGGGAGCATCTCTCCTGCTCCTGAAATGCCTCGTCAGTAGTCCCGCCTTTAATTGTGTGACTTTGTGAAATCACACTACATCACATGCCACACATTTTGCATAATGAAATGCCTATATTCAGGGTAGACAGGAGCTAAAACAGAAAACTGCTGCTCTAGACAGTACAAGAAAACTTACTCTAGTAGGAACCCAGAATAAAATGATTAACCTGAAAATGAGCATAATATGTCTTCTTTAAACTAAGCTTAAGCTTAAGCTTCTCCTCCATGTACACTTTGGAGTTCAGCGAGGCATTCGTAATATAGTGGTTGGCAAGTATCAGGCTGAAATGACTAATAATCTTCACTATTTTTAGAACGAAAAAAAGAAAAAAAGACCACTTGATCTGTTTAGATGTCATAAAATCCCCTGCCCGTATAGCTGTCTTTCTTGTGTCTTTTAAATAAATAAATATGTATAGAAGTAAGCAGCTAAGACAGGACCCAGGATAGGCATTGTATTGTGCCGTGTAAGACAAAGTCCACAAAAACCTCTCAGCTGTAATGCTAATTATCTCATTGTTGTATTATCCCTGAGATTTAAGGTAAAGATAGTAATCCGCAGATCCTCCTTCAACAATGAGATGCTGTGGAGGATCCGTATTGCAGCACCGTAGCTTATAAGTCAATTACACAGAGACAGTGTTTGCATTCACGGTAACAGACTACTCTAAGCTATGGTTTCAGAGAAAAAGAAGCAGCTTTTGGAGTCATTAAAAATGTAGAATAGTGAAAGAATACACAATTATAAAAAAACAAAAACAAATTGCAACTTTATGATTGCTAAGTTTCTTAAAGTCCCTCTCACGTAAGCAGTCGTCTAAATTCTGCGGGAGTCTTTTCGTTAAGCCAGCTTGATCGGGGTATTAAGCCTTAGCATTGTCTGACAAGATAGCTCGTTTGCATTGTTTTCTGTCTAAAAATTGCTTGTCGTTGGAATTAAATGCACAAACAGTTAAATGGTTTAAGTTACCGGATGAGCAACTTGATCCTCTTATGTCTTTAGGGGCCCTAACTCTGTCAGTAAAGCGCAGATTTCATTGTTGCAGCTAGCGGACTGTAAAGTGCCGTCTTTCTGCGGGCGCTCACTCTCTGATTACGTGCGTGTGAAAGGTGCGCGATCGCTACGGGCCCCCCGTCCTTGGATTAGAAATGGTGGTGGTAATGGTTTGGATGGGATCATATCTGGATGGATGATTGGTGGGATGGAGGGATGGAGGGATGGAAGGGAGGGATGGAAGGGAGGGAGGGGCGGGTTACTCCAGGGACTCATCAAGAGGAGACAGAATGAGGGAAACACGAAGAAAGAGTAAAAAGAAAAAAAGCTAAAGGAGGACATAGCCTATCCTCCCTTTTTTCTCTCAAAGGCCAGTGTGACAGCAGCTGAGGCCTGCTCACTGTTGCTGCCTTTTAGCTGAGTGGATATTTGAACCCCAAACAACCCTCTCCCTCTCCTCTATCTGCGTCTATCTCTTCCTCCCCTCGTGCTCCTCCACGCTCCTTCATTTTGTGTCTTCAATTCCATTAAGTTGATTTACATTATTCAGACAAACTCATTAATCACATTTTCCCCTTGGATATTATCTGCTTGTCAATCTGAACCCTGGCGACGGGGGTGAGGTGAGGAGGGGGGGAGACAGGAAAAAAAAGAAAACGATCGAGGTAAGGAAAAAACGAGGTAGACAGATGGATTATGTCCTGCTGGAGGGGTCGCTCGGACTAAACAGCCGGACCAGCGCGGTTCACCGTGATTACGCTCATCTTTATAGATATTTTGCCTGCGTGAGGAGAGCCAGACTTGTGTTTATCTCAAGAGCCAGATGGACGCGAGAGTGATAGAGAATCACCAAGAGAGGAAGGGAGAGGTAAAGCCAGAGACGGGGGCAGAAAATGGGAACAGAGCAAAGAAACTGGAGAGGGAGATGTGGAGTCGGGGGAGGCTCCAGCCACAGTCTTTCAGTCGATGATGATGAATTACTTTGACAGAGACAATCAGGATGAAATGTTAATGCGAGTGTGCCAGAGGATGCAGTCACAGCCAGACTAAGTCCTCCTGTGGGGAAATGAGATGGTTAGTTAGAGCACGCACACACGCACACACACACAAACACACACACATACACACACTCAGACGCAGACACGCTCAAATGTTTGCCCAGATATACAGTCATGAAACAAAATCACCCGGGAAATGGAAGTTATATTTGCTGGCTGTTCATGTATATATTGCAGCAGTGAGGGATGAAATGTATGAAATGCCACTGCTCTCCTGACCTTTGTACACAAGTAGGTGTGCGTAAGTCTGGGCAGTGTTTGCTTCTGGAGTTCAGAAGAGAGATTCATACAGTGTGCCAGAGGCTGCGTGGGCTGCCGGGTTTGCCTACAAATCCATATTTTCAAATCTCTGGATGTGCTATCATCTAACAATTGAAAACTTTTGGGGACCAACACCAGTTGTGACCTTGTTTTCTCTTATTCTAACTTTTCCTAATGATGGCAGTTTTGCAGTAGCCCAGCGTCAGAAATAATGTCACATTGTACATGTCTATTTTGATAAATACTGGATATGGGTGGATTTCTTTTAGCCATAGCAGTGGCATGGCTCTAACGACGGTGATGTCAGCCAGTTAGTTGGTCGGGCTGGACTTAAATATCTCAAAAACCTTTGGATAGATTTTGAGGAACAGACATTCATGGCCCCCAGAGGAACAATCCCTAATTGCTTTGAAGATCATCTGACTTCTGTATCACCACCATGAGGTCGAAATCTTTACTTCCTGATCAAATTCTTTGCGTTTAATGCAAATTAGTAAAGGTTAGTATACGAAACTACAATTTTTACACCAGACTTAGCAGGTATAAGCAAGTTTGCATATGCAAGCATATGAAACTGCTTATAATGGCTGACAAACTTGTTTCCCACTGCTGGTTAGACAAGTTTGCCTTTCTGTTTTATTTCTGCTGCATCATGGACTCAAAGTAAAACAGGCAACACTAGAAAGAAACATGGAGGCTGGTAACAACACCTTTTTATATCTTTTTCTTTAACCTCTCTATGAAACCCAATCCTGGATGATGGATAGCTGAGCGCTGTTCAAACAGAGATAATTGAAAACTAGCACAAGAGCCAGGCTTTGAAGCAAGTTTAATATAGAGGCCAAATTCTTTTCAACATCTCGTGATGCACTGGAGCCCAAAAGGACTTATTCTCATAAGGTGGCATTGTGAAAGTAGCAGCTGTTAAACAGTGGTTACAGGTTTTTGTGCATCACAACCCCAAAATGACTTGTCTGACTGTCTTAATTCGATCCATTTTGTCCGATAAAGTATGTAGATTTCCCTTAACCTATCCATGGTCACATTCCTATCACTGCTGAGCAAAACTAGAGCTGATAAATACATGACTACTGCAGAGTCGTTTGACCCGGGAGTGAACGCTGATCGTACCCTTTCCCACTGAAGACAGAAACCAGATGTCAGTGGTCGTAAGTGGATTTCTTTGTCCAGTGGACAAAGAAATAAGACTGATGGACATGATAAACATCATACAGGCTAAACATCAGCTTGTTGGCGTCATTGTAGGCGTATGCAGTTAGCATGATGGCCTGTCTGTGTCTGCGTACAGTCACTAGCACAGCTTCTCTTGTCTGAAACAACAGGCAAAATCACTACCTTTAAAGGAATGTACTGTATAATAAAGTTGTACAGGCCTGCTGCTGCGGTCATGAATCAATGTCGCCCGGCTCTCAATCATTTAGGTTTGAGTGAGAGAAGCTGTTCTTTTGTCTCCTTCAAACAGCAAAGTGTTTGAGACAAAAAAGGGGCCTCCCTCCGCACGATTCATCAAAAGTGGACTGACATGATAACTCTCCATCCACAGAATAAACACTTATGATAGATGTGTCTGCTTCCTTTTTGTTTTTTTGCTCTCTCTTAAATCCACCCCGGGCTCACACACTTCCCGAACTTCCCTTCAGATGTTTTCCCATGCACTGTGACAGCTTATAATTAAAAAGAAGCCGGTTTGAAGCGTTCTACACCTGATGCACTTTAGGGTTGTGTCTGGCAGTCAGTCAGCCAGATGGAGCAGGAGACAGACAAAGAGAGAAGCAGACGCGGAACTATAGCAAGACTTTTTTTTTTCTCTCGGTTTTGATTGAAGGGAAGCAGTAATCTTGGCATTAGCTTAACATCACGGTGAGTGGGCTTAACAGGCTCCGGTTTCCCCTCTGTGTTTCCGCTGTGTAAAGCCCGGGAGCTGCAGGTACACACACGCCCACCATCTGACCGACCGACCGACTGTAACACAACACCTGCAAGGGCTAGCACATAACCGCACGCTGGATCGCGCAACATCCCATGGTCACTGCAACAGTCTCTCTCCTCAGTCCGTCTCTTCACACTCCATCCTTCATTATCACTCAGACTGAGAACAATAGGTCGGGGCTGAGGTTCTCGCCACCTTCTGTCTGGCTCCTGTCACTTTCAGGACCCCCCCACTCCCCGTCTGTCCTTATGCTAAGAGGAAGTCGTAAATGCAGATCTTTAGATGCTGCCCGAGCGGGGGAAACGGAAGAGGTTAGCAGGTTACAAGGTCAAAGATGAAAGCC
>OMLP01008132.1:49043-61666 GCA_900302685.1 Spondyliosoma cantharus | reverse complement strand
GGGGGGGGGGGGGGGGAAACTGGTTGAGGTTTTCAGACAGACGCCTCGTGTGTGGTGTAGTCCTATAAACTCTGCTGATGAATGGCTGAAATAAAGAGACGTTTTTTCTTTTTTTTGAAGGAAAAAAAGACACAAAAGAAAAAAGTAATCATGATTTGTAAGCGTGAAACGGGAGGCTGTTAGAGCTTTTATCACTCGAGAGGAACAACACTTAGTGAGTGATGGTGTGAAGAAGAGAAAATAGATAAGAAAGAATAATTGTTTCCTCCACCTTCCAGATTGCAAGTTTTCAGTAATTATGCAGAGTTTTCACAAACTATAAACAAGGTTTTCTTCCAGTTCACTGCTCATTTATGCTTCTTCTACATGTTGCACTTAACTATTTTGAATGGATTATGACGCATCTGTTATTTACTGTTGACCCCACATGTTTTTCCTCATTGTTGTTTGCATTTCTTGCATGCGTGTCGGCCTGGATCAGGAAAAGAAAGCAACCTGGCTTCATCATGATGACAGTTTGTTTGTAATGTAATTTAAAAGGTTCATCCAGTGACTGTAGACACTTAACCTATTCAATTGAGTAATCCTTTAATCGGAGTTAGAATATGAAATTTCCCCCAAAAATGATCTAATCTGACAGAAGTCTTTTGTTTTCCAGGACCCAGAAACAAATATTTGGTCCTCTGACCATATGATAAGATTTCAATTGATGCCTCATCCTTGAAACGCTAACATGGTTTTGCCTGGTCCAGCTCAGCTTGGCTCAGCTCTAAGACCCCACAGGGGACATTTACAGCCATGATGTATAGCCCTTACCAGTGAATTAATGCAACATTTCCATTAGAAAAATTGCACGACACAGCCGATATAAGAAGTAAGTGATCACAAAGACGCTGTGACACAGCATGGAAAATTACTTATCGGAGAACTGTCATCTGCGCTTTGCTGAAATTTGTGACGGGCGGCAGGGACTGCAATATATATACACTCCTGAGAGGGACGGACACACCGAGGAGGATCTTGTAGCTTGTAAAAGTCTCAAGTGACGCTCGAAATAAATTTCAAACATAAATGTCAATTAGATCCTGCACGCACGAACAGTTTCAACATTGAAAAGAGGTGATTTGGATGTAATTTCATACTATTCTCCACCAGTTAGAACGTGATTTTGAAGTCTGTGAGGTACAACCAGCGTTCACGAAACCGCACACTGTAATTACAGCATAATTACCGTGCATATGAGGAACAATGACGTGGGTCTTGGTTCCAAGAGCTCTTCAACAAATGCAGGGTCAGTACGTACTGTTCTGCGTGTCTTATCTTTCTCAATGTTGTTTCCTTTTATGAAAAAAAACCTCTCTTGCTTGTCAAGCCTGCGACCGCGTGTACATCTTCAGGAAACAGCATGTAGTTTTAGTTGTCACACGCTGTTACATTTACAATTAGCATGTGTTTCGCTCATGCTAACCCAACCAGTCAAGCGCCTAAAGTGCTACAGGCACTTGCATTAGCATTACATCATATACAGTAGGCAACAACAGCGGGAACATCGGGAGAATTGTATTTCTTTCCCCCATGCTGATCACATAACATTTTTTACTTTATTCACTCTTATCCCGGGGCTGTCTTTTACACTGCTGCATAAATGAACTTCGGCGCTGCAGAGCTGCTTCTCGGTATTGATTTTGTGGTCTCATTATAAAGAATGCACCTCTCTTGTGGCACCGGTATTCATACAGCTCATTACATGAACCTGGCATTCAGCGTTTATTAACTCACGCTTCAGTGCCAGTCATGCCAACGCTCTCTCAGTTTTATACCGTGTTTGACATTAAAAAACATCCCATTTCTATATATAACTTGTCGTTGCAATGTTTATCACTGTCAAATGAGCTCATCACAGAGTGCTATATGTACAGCAGCCATAAACACATATTGAGTTAACTGCAGTTAGCTAATAATCCAGTAACATGTGCGTACAAACCTAAAGGGATTTTGTTTCCAGGCTCATAGGTAATTGTTAATAGATGATTAGCCTACACTCCTAAGAAGGCTTTGTAGTAAATGCGTTCAGCATCTTGCATATAGATTTTATTTCTCATTTATGGAGGTCAGGGCCATGTTAAAGGAGACCTATTATGGTCTCCTTTAACCTCTAATTCTTAAAGAGACAGGAGCTAAACCAGACAGAGGGGGGATGCGGTGGTGCAGCAGAGGACAGTATGAGAAAATTGATGTGTTTTTTTCGAACACTAAAGCATGTAAAACTATTCTAGTAGTGACCCAAAATAAAATTCTGAACCTGAAAATGAACATATTAGGTCTCCTTTGAAGTTATAAATTGCCATTTTTTATTAGATGGGCAGCTTTTTCGATTAGAAAATGTCTTTGTTCTTCAACACTGTTATATTTGTTGCTCCTAAAAGACAGTTTGGGCATTTTACATAAGCAGAGGCAGGAAACAGGAAAAGGCTTTAATTAGTCAATCTTCCATTAAAATGTTACATGACCACAGGCTGTCACTGTGTGGGTGTTTTCCTGTAGCTAGTCCTGTTATCCTGCGCTGTCATGTCTTACAGCTTGCTAGTACCAGACATGCTAGTCTACAGCATTGTGGGTATAGTGACACGCTAAGTGGCTGAATCGCTCTGATTGGCTTGGCTCTAATCAGGTTAAGAGACAGAGACGTTGGTTTCCTACAAGATTACATGCTTATATCACTTCTCTCATGCATCTTTTGAGAGACTCTGTTGCTCCCATTGTCTTCTGTTTCTTTGTTTCTGCACATCTTTCCCTCCTGTCATGTAGTTTATTGGCAGTTAAACCAAAACCAAAACAAGAAATAACCTTCAAAATTGGCTCGCATGTCACAGTTGATCACCGTATGTCTTGCACTGCGTAAACCTCATCTTGTGGTATAACGGTAATGACAATCACCACCCCGCTGCACACTGACACTTTATTTGCAAAGGGTTGTACCGCATGTTACGCATTTGCTTTTCATATGTTTCATTTTGCACGTTGGCGCGGTGTCTCAATGATCTGCCTGCCTGAGCATTGTCATCTCGTTTATTAGTTTAGAGCTGGATGTGAGCTGCATCACTCCTACAATGTGGTGCGCGGAGATAACAACATTCAGACAGATTCATTTTGTGCGTCGGCTACACAACAGCCGCTGTGGTACAGTGTGTTGTCAGTCAGTCGCTGTGGCCTCGTGCAGCAGCAGCAGCAGCAGCGGGATTGAATGTCCTGGTTTATCGGAGATGATTCATAATGCTATTGGATATGATGCACTAACAGAAAACAAGATACTCTGTTATCAGTATCACAATATCACGGGCTAACACGGAATGTAATTGTGTTTAGTTTATTCTGCGCTCCATTATAAATATATGTTTCCTGTCATGGAGGAAAATGGAGAGAAACAGAGTCTGCGGGATGAGGTTTTATTCCATTCTGAAGATGGACAGTATGTGGTGTTTAGTTGCAGGGGAGTGGCGAGATGGAGGCAAAGGAAAGGAAGGAGAAAATGTAATGTACAGAGGCCGAACAAGGTGGTTTTCTACTAAGTGAATAAGAAACAGATACAGATACTGAGAGAGAGAGAGAGAGAGAGAGAGAGAGAGAGACTCTCCCCCGACCCATGGCCAGCACATTACCTTAATAGAGATTAGCATCATGCTCAGTCAGATCTGATAGGCCCCGTTGCCGTGGAACGGAAGGCCAGCTAGCCAGTTATCAGCGAGGACAAAGACTCCATCACTTAGCATAATGGAACCTGCATCAAATGAACACGAGAAATGACATTAACAGAGCTGAAATTAGTTTCCGCGATGGCAAAACAGCAAATGAAATCACGCTACATTTGCAGGCTTCATGACCGAATCCGTATTCCGTTCCTTTCTTTGGCCACAAGGGTGTTCAGCTGATGACATGTATATATCGATGTGTCAGGCGTTGCACTGCTAATCGCGCAGGTACTGCAAAAAATGCACAATTGAGGGATTGTTGGAAAGTGGCACAGTTAAAGGTGCTGTAAAGCTCGCTGAACAGCAGCGGAGAGAGAGGGCTGCAGCGGGTGCACAATGAGGCACAGATAGAGATTGTATCACACCTTTTAAAACTCTGAAGCACACCTATTATGAAGATGCAGGAGGCTGCAAGATGTGAAAACTGCACCAGATGGATACAACAACAGAAACATATCACACCTCTTATTCAGTCCCTGCAGGCCACCCGCTTACATCCTGCGTCTGCTTTTCCAGTTTAGTTGCAGGGAGAGGGGACGAGCACAACAAGAAAACAGCTGCGTATGCTGAGTGTTAAAGCACATGCAAAGAAATATAGGATGTAGTCGTCTACGTACGGGCATTTAGACTTTTTTGCCAGATGTCTTGACATTCCTGCCACAGGGTTGAGCCGCAGTACAAGGTTAAACACAGGCGCTATTTTTATCACCGAGGTCTCTCTGCCTCGCTCCAGGAACTGCGGTCATGCCGGTCGCAGATACAGATGCATATGATCTTCATGACTTCTTACATTTACATTGCGTGCTGTATTGATTATAACTTCTTGTATGCTCAGTGAAAGTCCAGGGGTCCAAGGATGAAAATTTCCATTTCTTTTCTCCAAATCTCCTTGAGCCTGTAATAGCCATAGTAAAACCACTTAGTGAGCCACCGTTGAATATCGACTTCGAGAGTTTTCTCATTTACAGTCTGGGCCTATCGAGGAAAAGGGTTTGTAACTATCCAGCTCTCGGGCCAGACAGCTATTGTTTTATTGATTGCTCATCCTCTTTTATTTGTGGGGAAAACTACCCCAGGAACACAGTGTCCCTCAGCTTCTTCTCCGATACTCTATTCTAAATACCCAAACTAATTTCTGCTTTGACTCCGAGCAGTTATGCTTGACTTGCTGCAAGTCTATCAAGCTTTCCCATCTTCCCCTCAGTGAACCCTTCTAGAAATGACACAAAAAATCATTTTAGGGCTCATGCATTTTGGATTTGGAAATACTTAACTGGAGATCCACTGAAATGTTTTTTCTTTGTTCTGCTCCTTCCAGCTGATGACTCAGCTGATGCTCACTGAGGACGAGACCCTGAGGAGGACGTGCTTAGCCCATTTCTTGAAGCCTTACCCGCCCCTTGTGTTTACTTCCTCCTGTATTGGACACACATCTCTAAACATATTGTCGTATGTTTACAACCCCAGGCAGCCTGTTTTAAAGCATTACTTGACTCACCAACCTTGCACGCTTGAAGTCCCAGGTCTGTATCATGACTAAGGATAGCGTGGCATGGCGCAGCATCGCCTGAAGCCACCCCGCAGTTGGCCTTCGTAGTGTGAGTTTCGAAGTAAAAAGTGCATTATGCCGTGTGACAGTTTCAACACCCCCATCGCTGCTCCACAGGGCGCTGCGCTTCAGTCATTCCAGCATCTTTCTCTCTGCGGAGTTAATGTGGCATTTAGCTCAGTGACATTCTGACATTTTTTGCTGGTATTTCTTCTCTGCTGCACCTCGGGAGAAACACTGAGTCTCACTTTGTATCCTTCAGCTCTCTCTGCTCTTTTTCGACCAGGGTCAAACTCAGCACCAGGCGAATGATCTTTATTCAAAGTGACCAGCTACTCCTTATGTTATGTTACGAGGTATATAAGGAGAAAAGGGATAAACAGGGTGATGCCAAACAATCAAAAAAGGCATGCGGAGTAGCATCGGGCCCAAGAGATAATTGGATCAAAGAGGAGAGGGAGGGAAGGCTGTGTGCTACCGAGCATGTCCTTATCAGTAGTAATTTTCTCTGCTTTGCCCACACAGCTTTCTATCAGCTGCTTCCAGATTGATTAAGTTGCCCCGCTTGTATCATAGCGAGCGATGATTGACAGGCCCGGAAAAGGTTTTGATATTTAAATGTGTAACCTCGTTCCCTTTTCGGGGTCAATCTCTTAAGCGCCAGTTGTGTGTGTGATGTGAGTCTGGCTTTTGTGTTTTGCGTGTGCGGCTGAATGTGTGTCACCGAGTGGGGGGCTTGTTTTGATTCATAAAGGCTTTTTTTCCAGACAAAGCGAAGGAGCAGCCCGCGCCGCACTCACCTTTTTCTTCTCTGCTGCCATTCTCGAGGAGATGAAGAGGAGGGAAATGAGAGTTAGGACGATGAAGAGAGAGTCGAAGGAGGGAGGGACGGCGGTGATACCATAGCAAATGTTTTCATTAAGTCTGTGAGAGGGAACATAGAGGATAAATGGCTGTTTGGAAGTGATAGACGAAGAGTAAACAAAAGAAGAGCAAAGACGCTCTCTGAGGCTGCACTTTGGCACTGCAGCTAGTTGCTAACGTCACCGCGCTAACACGTTCGGGCTGATGTTTAGCCAGTTTGTTTACCTTTCGTCGGTGTTTAAGCACGGAAACATTTGTTAAGCTAACAAAGTATGGCTTATTTAACAGAGAAACACGGCTGTACACCTTCTAAATTCATGTTTCTTCCTTTCACAGAACTAAGTTTAGCTTAACTGCCTCGTTAGCTCACCATGAAACACACTTCAAAACTCAAAACTGACAGAAACAAAATAAAACTCACCAAATTTGTCTTGGTTAGTCTTTCCTCTGTTCCAACAATCACTAGCTCTGGTTTGGTCAACATAAACCCTTAATTCAACGAGTTAGATGTGACAATATTTTTGTTCTCATGTTGGTCACCTTTTGTTTGCCTTGGTTAGCTTGCTGGGCAAACGACTAACTCGTCCTTCAGAGGCAGAAACAAAGGCAGTTGCGATGTTTCGGTCTTGACCAAGATGGTGGATTGACTGACCGACGGACTAACCGAGTGATGCAGCCACAGCACTAGCAAAGCTAAAAAGACAGAAATAGGGTCTTGGTTGTAATCGAGAATGTTTTTTGACTAATCTTGTAACATAGCTCTGTCTCGTGCTCAACCATTAGCCGTTGGAGGTTTTCTAGAGTAATTCTGGGAGCTCATCACAGCCCCGGTAGCATAACAAGTTCTTGACCTACTTTTAAAAACAATGAAGCCAGTTGTAGGTAGTTATCTCCTCTCATTTTTCTCCCTCCGTTGATTTCTGCTGGTAGCAGGGTTGGTGTGATGTCAGTTTACTTTGGATCATTCTCAGACAGCGAACAACCATTCACCCCCCCCCTTCCCCTCTCTGCTATCTTTTCCGTTCCATCCGTCTCTTGTGAGACTCTTTACTTTTACTTTTTAATTCTCCTTATTTCTAAATCTATGATAATTTGCTTCAAAGGGTGTTCTCAATACATCCCGAAAAAAAAGGATATCCCGTGCCTTGTGACAGATAATTGTTTTTAATGATAAAGAAGCACAGAGGCATGTCCAGGCCTAATGGCTTTTAGATCACAGAGGCAGAGTTATAACGATAGCAGCTTATCTCCAGTCACTGAATGTCTTTGTTAGCTCGCTGTTGTTCCAAGTTGGCGCTTTGCCTCTGTTCTCTCGCTGTTCTTATGTCTCCCGTTTCCCTCTCGTCTTTTTGATTCGTTTTTGGCCCGCTTCCAGAATCAATCCGTCACCTCTTTAAAAGGGAGACGTTCGTGCATTTGGGCTTCTGTTTCAATAAAAGGGCCTACAGCGACAGGGTGCCTCATTCATGTCCACTTCATTGTCTTTTATTAATCAAACCATGATGGATTACCTCCATACTGATATTCATTTGAAAGCAACATCTAAGGGACGGGAAAGTAGGGGAGGAGAAGGAAAACACCGGTATGCTGATAGCTCAAGGACGATTTGCCGGAGTGTGCATGCGCGAGTACGTGTGTCTGTATCTGTGTGCCTACATTGGGCGCTAGTTTGGCTCTTGTTCTGAAAAAGACAGGCAGGTTCCTCCCTCTCGCTCCCTCTCTATTCCCGTCTCTTATCGTGGCCTCCTGGGTCCAGGCAGACAGCTCCTCCTGTCTTTTCTCTCAGATTTATCAGGCCACGGCTGACAAGTGTAAACACCTGCCAGAGTATCCTCCCCATTTGGGGGCCTGAGGTGGTTGGATGTGTTCCATTTTTTATCCCCATACAGTGGATCAATGCATTATTCCCACCTGGCTTTGATCCCGAGGTTCTCTGCTTGGTCCTCTTCCGCTTTCACACCAAAACCCATTTCCTCCAGCCAGCCTGTGAACAGGTGTTACTACGGACGGAGGTCTAAAACTCTATTAGGTGTAGCACTCTGGTATTTATATGGCTGAGTTGTAAATATGTACAGTTTTAGTGTGGTCTGGTGTTTGGAGGGTTGTGATCACACCCATGTGTAAGCTCTGTTTCTGTACTGAGACGCTGTGAGATTGTCACCCGGCAGAAAACTTCTGAAGTAGCAGGAATTCCCCCGCTGTCATTCATCCACCTGTAAAATCACTTCGGCTTTTATTCAGTTCCAGCAACCGTGAAAAGCAAAAACAAAGACATCCTCCTCTGATATCCTTTTTACTACTTTTTTATCTGCGTTCGGATGGTTGGCTTAAATCTCTGACAGTATGGAAGTGCGCAGCTAGATTTAATTTGATTTCATCTGTCCAGCTTTTTGAACTCTGCCCAAACACAGCGAAGATGACTTGAGTCGCTCACAGGATTACAAAAACTAAACAGTAAGCTCTCTTTCCAGAAACAATGACCGGTGTGTCATTTCTTCCAAAGAAACTGCGACAGTACAGTCTGTGATTGTCGTGAGTAACAGGGAAAAATATATTTCCCCATAATTTGGCAAAGCCGAAACTTTTATTACAACACAAATTCCCTGAACTGATGCAGAAACAGAAACACTCTTCATGGCATCCCGCTTGCATCATCTCTTGCACAAAAAAAAATAATAAAAAAAAAATAATCACAATTCAAGAGACAAACAACTCCTCCAAATGTGGTGACTGGCCGCGGCTACAGACACGTACCAGCACATTGCCAGTAAGCTACCCCCTCACTTTGGCATTCCTGTCTTCTGTAAAACCTTCAGCACCAATCTGCGGACACTGCCCAGACGGCCAAATATAAACACAAGCAGGCTGCAGTTGTATTGAAGCTGTCAGACGATATTTATAAGAGGCTGCTACTTTAAAACCTTCATGTGAAACACTTCCTCCAGTCCTCACTGTGATCAGAAACACAACTACAAAGAGGACAAGGGAGTGGAAGGAATGAAAACACGGTCACGACGGCGCAATTTGATAACACAACACAGTAATGTCTGAAGACAGGAGATACGACCTCATATACGTCCTCAACCAACAGGTCAGATATTCTGTACAGCTGTGCTATGTTAAGCCACTTACTGGTATATACATAGCAGCCACTCAGAGTATATGACAGGGGTTTAAGACTGATGAACGAGGGAGTGCAACAAGTTGGTGAGTGTTTTCAGATCATCTGTTGTAAATCTCAAAAATAGAACTGTTGTCGGACCATTCATGTGGTGTTGCAAAAACTATAATAATTCACATGCGCGCCCCCTCAGGTCAGAGCTCAGAACGCTGGCAAAAGGTTTGGACACGGCCCGCCAACTTTGAAGTCACATACACTGGAAAATTCAAAAGTTGATTTTCGAAGAGATTAGCTCAGAACTACCAGGTAAAGTAGATTTTTTATGAGCTAAAAACAGCTTAGGTTTATTAGCCGTAAAGTTAGCTATTTATATGCAATAAAAAAAAGTTTCGTATCATCAACCAAACATTTACTTTGTTTTGGGATACACTGTAAAATCTGACAGTCCCTCTAATTTAAAAAATCGGAGAAACCGATTACCTCGAAATCAATAAAGTAAAGTAGTCCGATAATTTCAAGTTGTTAAAACTTCATAGCTCTACTTGGTTAATCTGAGATAATAGACTTCCTGACTTTTCAAAAGCACGTTCTAAATTTACAGCACAAAAAGCATTAACCCTTAGGTAAAGCACTATTCTCGTGGCTATAGGGGAATGTGCCAGGGCGGTAACAAGTCTGAGACAAAACCACTTTGCAGTACATCACATCTTCTTTGTAGCATCCGGGCTGTTTCCACATGTTTCTGCCTGTAGGCAGTTTTTTTTTCTCACCCCTGTTGCCAAGTGCTTGCTCATGGGGGGAAATGTTGGGTCTCTATAAATTACAGTAATTGATCAAAGAGGAAAGTCTCGACCTGCTCCGACAGAAAAGTGTCATGATATAACATTTGTTGTGAATTGGTGCTATAAAGATACAGTTGACTTGACTTGACATTATGATGTAAAGCTCATTAACACACCAAAGTTGAAGGAACAACAATGGGAGGTTTCTCTTTGGTTGATTTGATTTGTCTGGTTAGGTTTAGACAAAAAAAAACAAGAGCAGCTATTTCAATTTCACACCGTCTTCCGTCTTTTCTTCTGATGTACAAGGCAGCCAGATTGCTAGGTCGCTTGAGCGTAAACATGTTGTTTTTGGACATTTGGAGCTGTCTTTTTTGTCGGAGGAGCAGTTTCTAATCACAGTCAGAAGTGTCGATCTGTCATCAACAGGTCTGCTCCGGTGTAATTAAATGGCAGTCTCTCACTTCATTGCGCGATCTGATGGCTGTGGCGCAGCGGGGGGCCTTCAGGAGATGAATGGCCGGGACCTTCGCGAGATTAACTGCTTGTGCGTGTGTGATTGTGCGTGTGCATGTGTGCGAGCGTATGGGAAAAAATGTGTTTTGCGTTTGTTTGTGCACTTAACCAGACGGACAAATTAAATGACGGGTGACATTTCCTTCCTCTTGCCTCACCTGAAGCCCGCCGCAGCTGACCCTGCCACTCTGAAAAACTCATGTTATTGTGTGTACATTTAAGCTTCCAGCACCCGTAGCTAACATGTTGACGCAACAGCAGCAATTACATCATTAGGCCTGATAATATGTTTATTGTTAAGACTAATGCGGTTTGAGTCGGCTGCCCTCGTGGGGGTTGCTCAGTCCGGGGAGAGAAACTGTGTTTGTGATCGTCTGTCTGCTTCCAGTTGAATCTGTTTATTGGTAATTTAGTTTGAGTTTATGTGTGTTTATACAAGTTTTCTGGTGCTTTTGCTTCTTGCAAGGATACAGAGTGATTGAAAGTGTGTGCGTGCGCGCGTGTGTGTTCATATGTAGAGGGATTCTGGGGGGTCCCTGTGTTTTTATTACCTGCTGGTGCCCTCCTGCCAGCATCCAGCTTGATTAACTCCCCACTTTTTTGCGTTACACACACTTATGCGCACACACACACACACACACACAACCGGCCACTTTATCACTGAGAGTGCGCGGGAGGTGTGAGGGAATCGCAGCTAAGGTTCTCAAAATGTTATTATCTATTAAAAGCCTGAGGAGGAGGAGGCACAGGGCGCCACAGTTACTCTTTCTGTCTTCTCTTTGGTTGATTTCAAGGAGAGTTTTTTTTTTTTTTTTAAAATAGAGGAAATCCACACGCTTCCACCTGCGTGCGTAAGTGCGGTTTTTGGTAGTCAGTTATTTATTGTTAAACTTTGAGCCTTGATTCCTGGATCCTGGGGTGCTCAGCTCGCACAGGCGTCTGCAGCGCTGTATAAAAGCAGGATTTCACATCAGGATTTAACACACACACACACACACGCACGCAGTCACACTCACAAGGAAGCAATTTGCTCTTCCACAAAAAGAGTGTAATTCGGTAAAGACAGACTGTGTCTCGCTGCCTCCTGTTACTCGTGTGTGGCAGCTTCTAAGTAAAGGGCCACTGGAAGGCTCAGGGGTTTCACTTAAGTCGTTTTGTGCTCAATTTATTTTCTTCATCACAGGAGACGGTGTGAGATGGTTCGGCTAACACTTTTTAGCATGCTATTACACCTCATTGATGTAGATGGAGGATGTGATTCGCCTTCAAGCAGCCGCCGATTTCTCCTCCAACGCACATGCAGGATGAATGTCTGGAGCACAATTAACCCTGCGTGAATCATTCGTTGAACATTAGAGGTGCGCTGTGTAAGGATTGGAGGAACGAGTAGGGGGCAACTTGTCACCAGAGTAGCCGCTAACTGCTCGTACATGTAGCTGCCATTAGCTGCTTAGCTTGGTTGGCTGTGCAGCTAGTGGTCTGGACTGGGACCTCAGAACATGCCATAACATGCCATAACATCAAAACTGCCTTCAATAATTTTAGTTGACTTTTGAATGCTTCCAACCACATTACAGCTAAGAAGCAGCAGGTCCAATCTTAAAATCACATTTATTAGAACCCAGCGCAGATCATGTGTTGTTTTCCTCGCTCATAGCAACCTCCATCTGTCTTCCACTATGTTAGCTCCCTCAGGGCTAAACCTCTCTGCCTGATGCCACTTCCTGCTCATCAATCAGTCAATTACTGAAGGACTTCCAGGTCAAGGTTCAGGAGGAAAACACATTTCAGGACCTCCTCAGAGGGTTCCTCTACTGTACAGAGAGAAGAAAAAAAAGAAACATTTTGACAAAGTTGGAATGCACAAGGCACGGAGTGTAGCGCCGTCCGCCTTCGCTACATGATAAAGGTGGAGGTGAGGGAAAATCTATTTTAGTGTTTTTTTCTTTTTCTTCATAAAATATAGAGTGCAGTTGAAAAAAACAAAACAAAACAGTGTGAGGATAAGAGGGGGAGGCCAAAGAGGGAGAAAGCAGAGGGGG
>OMLP01008132.1:27915-49023 GCA_900302685.1 Spondyliosoma cantharus | reverse complement strand
TCAAGGTCGTATCCAGGCTTTAGTATTGGTATTCTCCTCAGTGTTAAAGTGATTCTCCCAGTGAATAGTGTTTTCATTCCTCTCCTGAATGAGATTCACAGGAGCATGGAGAGAGAGGGAGAGAGAGACATGACAAAGAAAAGAGAGAGTAATTCCCTCTCTCTCTCTCTCTCTCTCTCTCTCTCTCTCTCTTCCTCGCCCCCCCCTTTCGTTCCCCCCTCGGACATACAATAGCGAATGAAAATACAGCGTGGGATAAACAACTTTTATCAGACTGGAGCAAATGAAATCGACTATTTTATTCAATTCTTCATCCCTGAAGCATCCCTTACTCTATCTACCGAGCAGGATCTCGCCCCTGCAGTTTCGAGAGAGAGAGAGAGACAGAGGGAAAAAAGAGTGAACGTGCTTTATGCAAATTAAATGCTTTATTCTTGATTAGATTACAGACGCAATAATTGTCTTGGATGATTTATGGCTGTAATTTGTTGCCACAAACTGCAGCAAAAAAAAAAGAAAAAAGAAGCTGGGTTGCCATGGTTCGTGCGATGAAGGCGTTAGATCAACACAATTTAGGGGCATCCGCTATAAAATCCACTCCAGTGGGCACATATATATACGTTACATTAGAAAATTAGCTGGTTGAGGACGCCGTGCTTTCCAGGATTTAAAGGTAAATAATCAGGAAAAGGGTATTACTTTTCCAGGAAACGAGCAGCCGTCACGCTTATTGAGTCAGAATAGAGAGTCAACAGTTGGCATTTAAGGTAGAGAAGTGGGTGCAATGACAAATGACGTGAAGAGAAAAGAATGGAAAGAGCAAGCCTGCAGGTGGCTCTTAAACTATTGCTGTGGTAAATTGAGGCGTTCAACAGCCACACTGATGCACCGATTTAGTCCGCGGTAGTCATCGGCCTGTAGGAGTTGGGATGTGGGATTGCTACCCTTGTAGCAGACTGACAAGTGGGAAATTAGGCACTTGCCATGCCATCCCACCCCATCTCCAGGTACTGCTGGTACTTTACAGCAGGCTAATCTCACCAAGAGCTCACCCACTTCACTAAGACCTGTCACACACACAGAGAGAGAGAGAGAGAGAGAGAGAGAGAGGCTCTTCTTCTTCTCTGCCTGACATCGATCTATGACGCATATTACCACCCTAATCCAATTAATTCTGTTTCGCTTGCAATGCGGCTCACTTGAGTCATCGAAAAATGCATATATAAATATATCTCTGACAGCTTGCAATGGGCCGTGCAAAATGCACAAACAGCTAATTCAGGTGGACTTGAATTTGTTTGGCTAACTCCTTTCTTTTTTTCCACCTCTCCTCGCTCTCCCCCTCCAGGCTTCTGTGTTTTCTTTTGTTTCACACAAAGAATGCACAAACCCGAGCAGGGGAAGTAATTGAGGAGGCATTCAGGTGAAAAACAGATTTGTGTGACAAACTTTGTTGTTTTTCTCTTTCCCCCTTCATCCCTCCCCGTCCTCTTCCCTCTCCTCCTCTTCTCCCACTCCTGTGTCTCTTTGTGCAGGCTGAGGTAAACCCTTAGCAGAGGACCAGCAGCAGCAGCAGCAGCAGTGTTGGTGCGACCATGAGGTCAGAGGCCTTGTTACTCTACTTCACGCTACTGCAAATAGCCGGGGCGGGCTTCCCCGAAGACAGCGAGCCCATTAGCATCTCACACGGCAACTGTAAGTATATCCTTATTTCTTTCTTCCTCCTCTTGGGCACTGTGCCTCCACTCATTATAAGTCCTCCCTCACTCTCTCCCTGCACTCTCTTCCCTTTTCCGCTTTGTCTTCCACGTCGCAAATCCCCCCTCTCGGTATCTCTCTCACTTGTTCTATCCCTTCTGCTCCTCTACATCCCTCTCAACCCCTTGCTTTCCTCTGCAACCCCCACCTCCCCTACACTGAATACATTTTGAAGGCACGGAGTGTAATTTGGCGCCCAAGGATAGCCTCTCTACGCACACAAAAATGAAGGACTTAAAGCAGCATTTGAAACGGAGCCCACCCCACATCAAAGGATAATCCGCTATTTTCCTGTCGGGCTCCTAATGCTGTGTGTGATAGTCTAAACGCTGTTGCAGGCTATAAAGATAGGGTCATTGTTTCCTCTGTTTTGCTCGGTGTTTCTCACTCTGTCCTGCCCCGTCTTACTGTCTCTCCGGGCCTTACGCTGCACCCAAGCGCTCCTGTGCAGGAGAGCTGAGAGAGAAGCCGGCCAACCTCACATAGACCTACTCTGTCTATCAGACTGTTTGTTGAAACCAGGCGGCTTTCATCCAAAGCCACCAACAATAGAACAACTGCACGGTACAGTGCAGAACATTTTTAAACTACAATTTATGGCCGCAGGAGGAGGAGCTCAACAAACAACAGTGGTCAGGTTGTGGGTTGATGTTTGACCTAAAGCCCATGAGACATTCGGTAAAAGACTATGAAACTCATAGTTTTTGCAACAAAAAAAAAGGTTACAGCCGTGTGTCCTGGAAATTATGTTCATATAAAGGGCTGCACAATTAATAAAAAATAAATGCAATTTTGCTTAGTGTATTGTGCAGCCCTGTTCAAATACTACTAATTTGCAGCAGCAAATGTGGTTTCCTACATTTTTTCCCCCCAAAGTCTGCATCAATGGGAGCTCCTTTCTCCCATAGAAAACACTGCTCCTGAAGTGCACACCACATCAGCATGTCACACATTGGTATAATTTCTGCCCATATTCACAGTAGAAGTGAAGCTAACTGGAACCTGAAAACACGAGAAAGGCAACCGGAGAGGTGGTGAGTGGTGCGTGCTCAGTCGTGTGTGAGCTGACCAATCAGAGCAGACTGGGTGTTCGGGAGGAGGGCCTTAAAGAGACAGGAGCTAAAACTGGTGTATTTGAGCACTTAAGCGTATAAACCTATTCTAGTAGCAACCCAAAATACAATCACACTCCGATGAGCATAATATGTCTCCTTTAACATAATGAGGAAATGTTTTTAATGTCAAAATGTTTTGTGAAGACACTGAATGAAAAAAATTCTGAGCGTAATTCAGGCAGTGATTCTCGAAAACAGTTTTGTAATATAGATTTGTAATTTTGAGTAGACGTTGTAAAGGTTTAACACACAGGAATTAATTTCTGTCCTTTTGTTCTGCAGACACAAAGCAGTATCCAGCGTTTGTAGGCCACAAACCTGGCAGGAACAACACCCAGCGGCACAAACTGGACATCCAGCTCATCATGATCATGAACAGGACGTTATACATCGCTGCCAGGTGAGTGATGATAGCAGCTTTTTGAACATGTGGTCCCCCTCAAATATTGTTGCTGTGTCTGACAGAAACATCCTGCAGGTTTTCTCGCTTTTCCTTGTTGAACCAAGCAGGCCGCTGTAGATTCGGGATAATTAAACTGAGAAAGTCTGGTTCTGGCGGGATTATTGAATCCTTCATCACCCGCTCTCACATTACAGCCACTGATTGAATTTGACTTTCATTTATGATTCTCATCCATTGCTGCCAGTCGAGGATCGTAAACACGTAATTCTCTTTTTAACTCTGCGATGGCTGAAGGCTGTGAGATCCACTGGGTTGGGCGAATCGTCTGAACCTCGGCGCCACGCTGAGCTGTTTTTTTTTCCGCTTAAAGTTTTGAGAATCAGGAGAAATTGATTCTGAGACTTTTAAAGCACTTTGCAGCCTGGACGTTTTTTTTTCCGTCTTTCATTAGCGCTTTGTTGTTTTCTATTTTTGGCTCACCGTCTGCCAAAACCCTGTTTATCTCGTACGACGTCCCCGAAGACTTGTGCCCTGTTTTGGTTTAACATCAAGGCAGACAAACACACGCCCACACACATACAGATAAAGATAAATTAAACACTGATCACAAAGGAGAGAGTCTCCAATTTTTTTTCTTATATGCCACATTAAGGGTCTAAATGCACCATCCAACCAAGTCTTAGTGCACCTTCTGTGTTGTCAGTAAACATTAATACACAACTAATACAGAAGTTTGGACTCCTTAGCCTAGTTGCCCTCGCCAATCGATTTTTAAAACTCTGTTCTTTGTTTCTGTGCCATGCTGTCTTTTTTCACCTCCCCTTTCTGTCACCTGCCTTTATTGCTTTCTGTCTACCAGTCAATGTGTTTCTCCCCTTTACTTGTGTGTAACTCAACTTTCACAGATAATACAGCTCAATTACAGCATCTGGTGCCATGGAGAAAACCGATATTGATTTTGACTTCTCTCTTGTCATCAGTATTTTAGACGTGTCCATGTTGCTTCACCTCTGTGAAAAAAAAAAAAAAGAAAAAGGAAAGAAACAGTCAGGGCCTTGTCCAAAACAGGCAGGTTTGCCTTCAATGCAGCATTGAAAAAAAGTTAAATAAAACAGCTCCTTTTTTACATTTGTTCTGTGCTGTCCGTGGATAATTGAGTGGCAGGCTTGATTGGATACTGTTAGGCGCCACAATAGGGGTCTTTCTTTGTTTTCCTCCCAAGCATGTCAAATTAAGTGGCTGAGGGAGACTGCTGCTTTAAGTGGCAGCGCTTTTTAACATATCTGAGGTCATTAAGAGGAGGTGTGTGGAAGGAAACCGAGCAAAAGAGAGAGCCTGTGTGAGTGTGTGTGCTGCCAGAGGCTTTGGTGTGCCTGTCGCCCACCTGCTCCACATGGGGTGGCAGGGGCCTGGGGGGCAGGGCAGGGAAATGAGACACAGACGCTTTATTGGAGGGGTGTGCACATGAGAGGGAGAGAGTGTGTGTGTGTGAGTGTGTGTGTGACCAGTTGTCGTATGGATTTAAAAGTGATTCCCCGAGTGTGATATGTGTGCATATGGATACACATTCGGGATGGCGAACATGTGTCGGTGCGCCTGTGGCAGTGGGTGCCACAGCCTGTGATCATGTGTTTGGGTGTGCATGTGCGAGGTCACCTGGTGCGCCGGTCCCACACTTGCACACTTGCTTAAAGCAGACGGGAATTCAGACACATGGCCGGGGTATGTGACCCCTGAATAACTGGGATGGCTGCCTCAGATTAGACCGAGCGGGATGACCGGCATTGATCCCGACACTGAGGGGAATGTTGGAGTCGATTACATGGCAACACAAATGACGGCCCGTGCGCTGAAATCTATCGGCTCGAGCGGGATATCGATGAAGACATGTAAAAGTTGAATGACAAACAGTTTAAGGCAAACAGCGAAGACAATCACCATCTCAGAAATCAATGTGAAAGGGAGCCAACAGTCAACCCAGCAAGGCTGAAGCCACGAAACAACGGACAATGCTGCAGGGGGAAAAAAACAAAAAAAAACTAGGCGACATCAATAGCGGCTTTTATGAATGTTGTCCAGTCAAATGACTTGTTTATTCTGGGGCCAGCATCACACAGCTTTGCCATCATGCCTCTAGACCAGTGAGCCTCAGTTCTTGGTGTGCAGCAGCTTGCAGATGGCCACTGTGAACGCAGTCCAAAGCTCAACACTGTTTCAGGCTGTTTTTTGAATGGCTGCTCAGTGTATTAAATCCCTTTGGCTCCTGTTTTGGTGCTGGCAATAAAATGACAAGATTTTTTTGAGCTACGAGATGCATACAAACATAGCAACTGATGAGATCGTAAATAGACAAAAGTAGCTTAATCCAGAGAGGGAAAGAGGCAAGTCTTTGGCAACGGAGGAACTCAGCAACAGATGCAGTGATTGATAATTCATCCTCGGGTTGGAGCTTGAATTAAATGTATTGATTTGGTGGAATCAGCTGCTCTTTTTGCAGCCCTGTTTAAGCTTTTACTTGTAGACAGATATTGAAAAAGATGGCTTCTGTTGATGAGGTCATATGGCTTTTCAAGTATGTGTAAAATATCATTAGCCCTCTCAGACTCCTACCTATTGAGTGTTTATTATGAATTCAACATGTTCGCACAAGTTAAGTCCCTTAATATTCTGAATCGTATCCCTCCACTCAGTTTCCATCAGGTGCATTATCCGGAGGGACAGAACAGCCTGATAAGATATCAGGCTGCTGTCTTTTCATATGCAGGATATCAAAAACCCTCTTGTTTGTTCAGTTTTAACAAGACAGGCGGTGGACTGAGCAAAGTACTGATTTCTCTCGATTTTCATCAAAAATCTGCTCTTATAAACAGAAGGATTCATGGCACATTTTCTGCTCACACGTCCCTCTTTAAATCGCTCTCTGCATACAAATGCAGCAGCAGACTGAGAAAATAGTGGGGCTTGTTTGTGAAGTCATTTATGAGCGTGAGATTCAACCTCGTACCGAGTTGCGTTGTGAGTTTTTTATGGTAGCTATCAGCTCTACATTATCCATGATAGACATGATGTAAATTAAACTACAGGTAATGGGGGATAAAACTTCTCCGTGCACGAGCTAAGTGGTGAGTGTGTGTCTGCTGTCATGTGTGTGGTGTAGGTGTTTAGTAGCCGAGTCACGTTCTCTAAAAGCAATAAACTGTTCTTGATGCAGCGAGAGATGGACGCAGGAGGACTCCTATCCCAGCGGTCCATATTTCATGGTCAGGGTACACTATGTACAGCATTCAGAGGGAATTCATCACAGTGCAATGGAAGATTTATCATCCTGATCTCGGGAAAATATATCTGTGTGAATGTGTGTGTCTGTGAGTCTGTGGGTGTGAGGGTATGTGTGCGGAAAAATATGGGTGTGTGCAGCTATAAGCAGAGCAAGCCAGGCCATGTGACTCCCCTCCACACTGTGTGTGTCTGTGTGTGTGTGTGTGTGTACGTGTGTTCAATCAATGGCTTTGATTTAAGTCACTTTTAATGTAGCAGTCAGGCGGATGTATCCAAGCTCTAATCTTCGTTCTCTTAATTTAAGATCATTGCTGTCAGTCCAGAGGACGCCAGTATAAACTGTGTGTGTGTGTGTGTGTGTGTGTGTGTGTGTGTGTGTGTGTGTGTGTGTGTGTGTGTGTTCCTGAACCTCTACCATTGTGAGAACTCCCGTTAGAGTGTTTTAAAGTTCCAGAGACTTTTTCGCAAAAAGAAATCCACTCCTGATTAGGTCGAGCAACATCAGAGAGATGAGTTGCAGCAGATGAGACAACCAATCTCATACATACCCAGCCAATGCGGCACATAGGGGCTGGGTTTATAGTTATATGGCTAAAGGCCAGTCACATACCCAAAGTGGCAGAGAGGCGAGGGATAATGAAGATGGGTGACTCCCCATTTGGTCCACAAACAGAGGAATTGCTTCTGTGGGGCGGCACCTAAGCTTGTATAAGCAGAACAGTTCTCAACTATTTACACTGTTTAGAAGTAATTTAGATTTAAGTAACAGTTTTTATTTGCTTATTGGATTTCATTTTATTTTCTAACTGGGTTTTATTTCTGTAGTTTTAGTCATGATTTCTATCACTAAAGTAATTGCTAAGAGCTGGTGATACTTTACGATAGGATAGGATAGGATAGGATAGGATAGGATCAAATCAATTTGGCAAACATCATTTTTTTATTTCAAACATTATCTGACTGCTTCTTTTAAGCAATGTCACAAAAATCTCAACAAATTAACGTGATCCAATATTTCTGTCACGGATGGAAATGATGGCTAAAACCGCGGTTTGTACGAAACGAGAATTTTTCCCTCTGAGATCAGTCCAAGGTTTGAAGACATGACAAGAGACATGCGGTCAATGAGACAGACAGTCCATACATAGCTGTGCGTGTGAAAATGTGTGTGTGTGTGCGTTACTGTATAGCCTGCCTAGCAAGTATGCCCCAGGTCTCTCCACATGCGGGGCATAGTCGCCATTCCCGGCCCTCAGTCGGCCTTCACCATGGTAACACCAACCACACTCTGTTTACACCCCTCTATGAAGCTGGGAAGCATGGGAACCAGAGAGAGAATGTGTGTGTGTGTGTGTGTGGGGGGGGAGATACAGAGAGACAGACCAGTGTGAGGGACCCAAATTTGTGGTTGCAGCACACATACAAACACACATACAAACACACATACACACCCGTCCACACAAACACACACTCTCAAAAATCCAGATTACCTTCTCTCAGTTGAGTCCTCTGGAACAGTCGAGCCTCTGTGGCTGCTGTTCTTCCCTGTCGGGTCTCTTTGGGTCTCTCAGTGGAGGCCACTAGAGTCTCCATTATTGTAGCTGCACCAAATCCTGTTAAAACCCACTAATGACTGGGATTACACGGTCGCCTCCTCTCTCTCTCTCCTCGCAGCACCAGCGACATCCAGCCACGTCCACACTCTGAAACAAAGCTTGCCACCCCAGTGATCATAATCACCTGAATTAAAAGTTGGAACAAGTTTTTCACCCAAAATGTAACTCTGAAAATAAGTAAAATGTGTTCTTTCTAGCAAAAATATATTCAAAAACCTAGACATAGTCACTCATGCTCTAGAATTAGTGGTATTGTTACAGCAGGAGCTGATGTTACAGGTTGGGTTAGGGAGGCACGAGTTCAGAGTTTTCGCAACAGGCTAGAAGTTTTGATATTGAGAGGCAGACAAAAAGCACTCGCTCTTTCCTTTATATAAACTTTACTAGGTTATTACATTGATTACTTTTGTCCTTCTCCCCTTGAGACTTGTTTAGATGCTATATTGCTGTGTTGTTTCAGCATTACTGGCTAAGTCTGGCTGCTAGCCTAATGATAATGCAGTGCAAAATAAACAGTGAGGCATAGGCAATCTAATCTAAATGCAAATACTGCCTGGGTTCTGATTCTGGACAGACATATATGGGTATACTTAGAATATTGCGTATTAAGATATGTTGTAATTTGTGACGTCCCTATACCATGTTAGCAATACTGCTTAATTAAATTTTCTGTGAGTTCCTAGCAATTACAAGAGAGATCTTTTGAGAATCTTGGGCCCAATTTAATCATTAAAATGTAAAGAAAACCTCGTCCTTTATGTTCTTATTATGCATGCTGGTCTCGTGGGGCAGAGTGGACGCCGAAAACTGACCCAGCCACACACAAAAAACACACAAACACTCACACTCGCATGCACGCACTCACAAAAAGGAAAGGAAGAGAGATTGTAGAGCTTCAACCTTCCAAAAGAACAACCTGCCTCAGCTTGAGGGGTGAGTGAACCCTGGCTTGTTGTATTTCATGCCACCCCATCACTGGGGGCCTCTCGGTGCCCTCAGTCCATTCAGAACCCCAACAACTCCCCTCACAGCCCCAAAGGTGCCTGCTGGCTTCCCCGGTTCCCTCCCATCCACTTTGTGAAGAGGATTTGAACCAGGGAAAGCCAAAACAATGTACAATGGAGCCTCCTCTACCACCCATGATCCAGTTATGGAGAGAGAGAGGAATATGGGTGAAGAGGGTGATGAGAGAGAAAGGGGCGGGAGGTGGAGGTTGGGGGGCTGGACGTGCAGGCATGTAGTTTGCGGAAAAGAGGGGTGGCGGCGAAAGGTGCGGGGTGCATGCTAATCGCGTTCCCCTCTTTTCTGCTACCGGAGTGCGAGATAGTTTGACAAAGGCCCAGCAGATGGACCAAGCTGGCCCGCCGTCACCCCAGAAGCAGTGCGCTGTTATAATAACGACATTCTTCCACACAAAGCTGCTGTGTTCTCATGGCCACGCATGGCTACATGTCCGATGGAGACCCTCTATGTCACTCTATAGCTCTCAATCTCACACTCTCTCCCGCGCGCTCAGTCGGTCTACTGTCTTGCCTCGACCATTCAGCTCTGTACCCATCCTTTTTTTTTTTCGCTGCCTCCATATTTGTGTCACAGAGGATATTTGCATACCTTCCGTCCTACTCATGCATTTTCGTCGCTGGATTTCGGGGAAATGCAAGCCCCACGCCAAGTGATTCACTTGACAGCCGATTGTCTGCACCCACTGGCCGTCAAAGCTTCTGTTATTTCGCTTTCATCATCGTCGGCACATCCCCTGTATACAGCAGTGGACTCTTTTGTTTGCAGTCCTCAAAATCTTTTTGAGTCATAGTTTACATTCTAGAGGGAGAAAATGATCTGAAAGAGAACGACACAACCCAGTGGCTCGAATAAATGTTAGCCAAGTATTCTGCGAAACCACGGGTGAGATCAAACTGGACATTTGTTTAGGCTGAGTTTTTCTATTTTTCTTTTGGCTTTGTTAGGGCTTAGGATGTCTAGCTTCTCGTGAAAAATTAACCACAGCTCCTTGAAAATGTGCAGCGGTGTGACTCATGTTGTGGACGTCCGTTTGACAGCCTTGTTAACAAGCAGCTAAAACATCTTTGGATGGATTAGTGCAGTCAGACCTGGTAAAAAAAAAAGACAAATTCTCACTGGGCTGTAAATTTGAGACTGATTTAAACCAATTAGATGCATGTTCAGACACTCTGGAAACTTGTTTGAGGAAAAGGACAGTTGCATGCTGGTACTCTTAAACCCGACCCGACTGTGGTTCTGTGTACTGATTTCACAAACTCATCAACCCGGTCAACAGTGACACACAGCTCATTAAGGAAATTAAGCTACTCTCAAACCCTCAGCGCCTGATTGCTGCAATCTTTGTTGAAAATGGCGCTTCAGATCAGAACCCACAGACATGATACACGTGTCATTATCTGCACCTCCTTATGTCTGTTGCAAATTTACATCATTATGACTTCAGTACTTGCCCAAGAATTATAACGTTAAGTATTCCAGTGAAAGCTGTGTGTTCATCCAGCGGTGCATTGCAAACAAGAGCTGCTAGTAGTTGATTCTTTTGTCGGTGCCAGTATGGGATAACAAATGGGTCTCAAGCCCACAGCCTACAGGGATGGCATGGTGTCAGACTTTGATGACCTCTGGTGCAGATTAATTATGATGGCGTCTGAATGGGCTCAGGCTGAAGCTTCCTGACGCTTCCTGATAATTTTGCTGGACCCAGCCTGAGACCTGTGGTTCAAGATTCACCGTGAAATGTGACGTTAACTGAGGAAACAGTTAAAGGCAGTTCATCTCATGGAAAAGGAGGAGGGCATTGACATTGTTTTTACTAACAACAGCTATCTTAACTCATACAGTACTGCAGACGGTATATATTGTTAGATACGCACTTCATTGTGTGCTGCACTTTGTGAGTTATTACAAATATTTTTAAGGGGTTTTGTTTGATCTAAAATGCCTGGGTTTAGTTTACAAGTATACAATATCCTCAAATGATTTTACGCATGAATGTTTATGTGTACAACTGCTGCATCTGAATGGATTCTATTCTAGGAAACAATAAACAATAGAAAACCTTGTTTTATGTTCACACTGACCTGCTCAGTACAAACACAAGCAGGCTGATGCACAATAGAAGAATTAGGTGGTATCATTACATTCCATAGAACAGGACAGCAGCTCTTGCTCAGGGCGTTTGTTTAGTCTGACCGATGCTCAGTCCTGAACTCTGACCTCAGCTTTAGGTTGCTGGTCAGCTGGATGCCCCGTCTTCTTTTAGGTTTTATAACAGGAAAATATTTGTAATAAAGCTTACAAGTTGATATGCAAGTATCTCTAACCACTGGAAGCTGAAAGTGTGTTAAAGTTTAAAGTTTATATCCTGCTTTTCAGTATATAAACTCCTGTTGATGCTTCACTGGTTCATTTACCAGCAACCTTTAAAGGCAAGAAACAAATGTAACATCTAACTTTGCCCCTCTACCACAGTATGGTTGGTGAATTTCCTTTTACTTCTTGCATTATTCAATGAATAAATCAGCCAATTTGATTTGCAGACAAGTAATCAACATCTACTAAATAACTGATTAATTATTTCTATGCCAAATATTATCTCGTTCAGGGCTTTAGCAATAATCGATTAGCTGCCAACTATCAAATTAATTGCCAACTTTTGATAAACAATTGATCTATTTGAGCAGATTTTGTGAAGAAAAGCAAAAGTCAAAATGATCCGATTTCGTCTCCTTAAACACAAATATATTTTGGTTTATTCAATCCTCTGTGACAGTAAACTGAATAATGTTGGGTTGTGAACAAAACCTCCTTTGAGGATGTCGTCTTGGGCTTTGGGAAACACTGATCGACATTTTTCATTATTTTTTTTTTACTTTTGGTAGGCAGAGTAACTCATCACTTAATTAACTTTAAATCCCCTCCGAGGACAAATAACGTTTTTTTGAAATTGAATTGAATCAAAAAAATAATCAACATTAGTTGTGGCTCTACTCTTGTTGCTGCTTTACATAACTGAGTAAAATAAATGCTTAATCAAGAAAATGAAGAAATGATCTGCAGATTAATCAATAATGATAAATAAATGTTAGTTTCCCCTTAATATCCTGAGATTTATGATCCAATAACTTCAATAATCATAATACTGTAGTTTTTTAAATGCGTTTTGGTCCAGGATGTGGGGTCATACCTCACGACAGTAATGTAACTTTGCCAGGAAATAAAGGCAATGAAATTTTGTCCATGATGGATCAAGTATCTGAAGCAGGTTTCAGCTCGCCACAAGTAGATTTTCATAGTTTATTAAATAAATGGAAACCACTGGCTGCCTGGAAGGTAGGAAATCAATTTTAAGACTTCAGGTTTGCTTTTGGTCTGCAATAACGTCAAGTATATTTGCCCTGTAGTTAACGTTCTACGACATACAATACCAGTAGTGTAGCCCTTAAAGTCCCCATCTTCGCGTTCCGTCCGTGAAGTTGATCGAGATGTGACTCGCGCAGCGGAGGGAAATGAGCGTGTCGTAATGTGAGTTCAGGTGCAGTGGTGAAGAGGTGAAAGGGTGCTTGTGCGTGTTTGTGCGAGCATGTCTCCTTACACATGTGTGTGTTTGGAGAGCTGGTGTTGACACAGACACAGCCGCTCCATTGTCCTCCTGCATCTCCAGCCAGGATGTTTGAGGGACGCCTCATCGCTTGGCTCCCTCTAATCTCTGCTGGAACCAAAAACCCTGCGGCTGGAAGGCCTCGGCCCTCGAGGACGCTGTCAGCGCCGGGACGAGGGAGGCACAAGGCAGGGAGCGAGGCTGGGAAGGTTACTGCCGAAAATTATGGAGCAGTCAATTATAGATTCCTCATGAGCTGTTTTAAAATTGCAGGCAGTAAAATAACCCACGGGATTACACTAAATCCGCCAAGTAATCCTCTGATTTAATAGCTTTTGATTTAGTTTTGTCTTTTTAATATAAAGTTTGAATTTTAATATAAAGATATAAATGGAGCTAAATGAACAAGTCGCGGAACTTAGGGAAGCATAGTTGAACATTATACTGATATCATCCATCAGCATTATCACCCATCATCTTTCTTTTTCATTTGAATGTTTCTTCTTCCCTGTCTGCGCTCTATCTGTGACAAATTACAGTTTCCAGCCTGACAATCAAATCTACTGTAGCTCCACGAGACTGTGGCTCCTGTTACCCTGACAGCAAGGTGGAAGAAACACCGAGACACAGTTGGGTCGTTCAGGAACCCCTGGAAATTCAATCCAGATCAATTAGCTTGAGTAGTGCAATGGTAGTGCCACCAGAGAGCCTTAATGAGAAACATTTCGCAGCAGAGTTTGCGGATTTATCCCGAAGTGCTCGTTTTTTTTAACCGCGGCAGAGTGACAGTCAGCATCTGGCATTTGCTCAAGCAAATGAACCTGAGTGGAGGAGGAGGTGCACGGATCGCATCTCACTGACCTAAAGTTGACTTCCTTCTTTTCGTTTTTTTCCTTTTCCTTCATGGCTGAATATTACATTTAAATGTTGCAATGGTTATCCAATTTAAATGAGGCATGAGGAATCATAGGTGGATTATATAAAAGTTTTGCTGACAGAACTTTGCTGCTTTCTCATTTTTGAGAACGCAGTTCTGGGCTCATAACATTTTTAAAAAACATTATCGATAATGGTGTTTTATAAAACTACTTGCCTTAGCTATAGGTAACATGACAGATCGGGGGACTGTGCACCACCCTTTCCAGCCAAGGTGGTTCAGGTGCTGGTTTGGAGCCAGTGCCTACTTTGGAACCAGTTCTTTGTGTATCCATGAAAACTGGTTCCAGAACAGCACCAACAGTGGTGGTCTAGAATAAAGAACAGCTTATATCTGTGGCTGGGGGAGTTATCGTGACCAAGGACCAACCAAAACTGCAAATGAACCCCATTTTTAAAAAAAAAAACAGAGCTAGTGTCGTGTGTTCTGACTAATCCACTGAACAAAAAAAAAATAGGATTTTTACAATCGTCGCCAAATTGAAGCAACAGCGATCCGAATACCAGTCCATGTAGGCACACAATGCCAGAGGCCCGAATGTATGATGTAGTCTGCCATAGCAGTTCTTAGCAACAATGGGAAATTGGAGACGTACACAGTGACTGAAAGATGTGAATCTACGGTGGCTGTCAAACCGGCTCTTAAAAGATTTGCAGGTTGAACCAACTCCAAACCAGCACTAGCACCAGCTCTGGTTGCTAAAGAGCAAACTGAAGTGAGCTTACCTACAGGGAACTGTGCAACGCCCTCCGTTAATAATTGATTATCGTTGATTACAATAGTTCAGCTCAAAACTGGTAGAAAGTGAGCTGATTTTCCAGGAATCTCGAACAGAAACGGCTCGAGAGCCAGAGCTAATGTGCTGGAAAAGTGGCTTGATGAAGGCAAGATAGCAGAAATTGTTTGTTTGAGGTGAATAAGGCGTGCTGTATTGTAGAGGAGTTGTGTGATGTTGAGTAATTTTCAGACTTTAGTCTCGGTGTAGACGAGGACAGAAGGAATTGCGACAGAAAAAAACAGCAACAAAATAGAAATTCTCTGTGGCCTTACCGGAAATGTGTCCTCTCCCACTGAGAAAGCAGCGCTGTTTTCTTAATTTCAACAGCTCTCAAAGATTAATTATTCAATTTGAGCGTCATGGCTGATAATGTACAGTAGACTAGGTTTTATCCTCGAGGAGATGGCGCTGGCCCCCAGGAAAGCGATATAAGTGGATTCATTTCAAGATGCCTGTTCCTCCAAAGACTTTATTAGATTTAGTTAATGAGAGAGCAAGGCAGGCTGACTGGCTGAGCGCAGGTTGGGGAGCTGGAACGTAATTAAGCCGTGAGTCTGACGATGCCACTGTTATACACTTTGATTAAAAACACGTTCAACAGCTAATCTCCAACAAATTAAAGCAGTTACATCGTTTGGCACGGTCACCTTTAGTTCTCTCCTCCTCGATTGAGGAAAAATGTCTCTTTCTTGCTGTCTCATCCGCTCAACGCCGCTTCTTCACCTTCTACCCCCCGTGCCCTCTGCTGCACCCTCCCCTCTCCCAGTCTGCACCCTAATTCTCCACGGTAAGTAGGTGCGGCTACATGCAGGGTGCACCAGCCGGCCCCTCTGTCTGAAATGTAGTTAACCCTTGTGGGCTTTATGTCTTCCATATGCCCTACTGGGGTCTTTATGGCTGGACTGTGTAATACAGGAGAAGCCTGTATATTTCCGGGCCAGCACACACAAGTCTTCTTGTCTGAGCTATAATGAGTGTTAGTATAGATTTCCTGTGGCTCAAACACTAGGCTTAATTGACCTGAACAGCTCTGAGTGACTTGGCACCTCCCGTCTCAACCTTCCCCTCCTCCCCGACTCCCCCCCAAGACCTTTCTCCGGGACAAAGAGGCTTTGTCCCTGGGCCTGCGCCACAGCGCTCTAAACCTTTGTTGACTGTTTCTGTCTGACAGAGCAAATAGCTCTGGCCTCCTTTTGTTTATTGTCATTTTTTGAAGTTTGAACAAAGTTTATACAAAGCCCCCCTTTCTGACGTTGTTTGCAGCCTTGGGGGAAAAAACAGAGGGAAGAAAAGAAATGGGTTTATTGTTTGTTGAATTTTTGACTGTCTGCTGATGTCTGACCTTTATCTCCTCATCTCTCTCTCTCTGCCTCTCCTTCCATCGCTCGCAGGGATCACATATACACGGTGGACACGGACACTGCCAACAGTGACGAGATCTTTTTCAGTAAGGTGAGTGAGACGCCTGCCTCCGCGAGGACGCGTTGTTCTCGGCGTGCAGTGATTGACAACGTAACCCTAATAACCCGGCTCCGAGTGTGTGTGTGTGTTTTACGCGCGCACGTGATTGTATACGTGTGCCTGCCAGCGGCCTTACTCACCCACTCACCGGTTGGAGCCTGCCGCGCTTGCCACTCTGACCCCGTTAAGAAGATTATCCAATCAATCAGCTCGCCGAACGCCTGCGTCATCCACGCTCATCGGCGGGACGGCAGGAAGGTCTGAGCGGAAGCTGAAAGGACAGGAGAGGAAGTGAGGGAGGAGGAGGAGGAGGGATGAAGATGAGAGGGATGAAAGGAAATTAGGGTACGGGTAACATGAGATGAATTGCAAAAGGGCGAGAAAAGACAAGATGGATCCCCTTATATATTTTCAGATTATTCTAAAAGGCCTCTTATATTTACATAGGCCCTCAGATGTAATAACCCACTCTCCAGCCCATTCCAACCACTCCTCGCTGGCATCACTTACCCCTTAACATAATGCATGCAAACAAAATTCAAACAAGGCCATTCTCGTGTATACAACAACCCGCCTTCCCTCCACCTCATCCACTTCAATGTCAGAGCGCGGCGAGTGGGTCCTAATGAGAGCAGGCTGCAGATGAAAGGCTGGTGGGAGACGCGCTGATTGATTGATGACTGTGGGTCTTTAATCAGTGGCCTAGCCCCAAACATGTTGTACAACAGCGGCGGCTACGCGGCGGTCTGAGCCGGCGGCTGGTCCTGACCCTCGGTATATAACTTAGCTTTGACTGATAAGTGTGTGTGACGATGAAAGAGGCCTTAAAGGTTTGTGTGTTTGTAGCTGACTGGCAGGTATCGGCCGGCGTTGACCTATAGGCCAAGGCAGTGTGTGTGCATTTGTGTGTGTGTGTGTGTGTGTGTGTGTGAGTGCACAAGGATGGACAGCCTATCAATCCACAGAGACGAGCTCCCAGCTCTAAGGCGGGATCTGTCCTTGTTCTGATCCGGGGTCAGTATCTGATTTCCTCCTTGCTGGCAGAGAATTAGAAGTTCAAGGAGGTAAACTGATCTCCGATCGGCGCTCAGAATAAAGTTCACCTCGGAGCAGGTGCCTCATTAGGGGAATCAATGACGGAGAATCTCAGATGATGATTATTGATCACAGTATGGATTGGTTATTGAGCTCTACATTTTTCTCCAATGTGAATGTTTGTCTTGTCTGCTTACACTCATGCTTAAAGAGGCATTATGTAGTTTTGGAGAGAAGATACAAAATCAGAATTTTTAGATTTACAATACTAATAATATTTGATATTACTAATAATATTAATATTAAAACTCGGATATTTATTATTTCCATAACCGAATAAACAATGTCTATGTTGTAACCCATTATGACTTGTTTAAGTCTCATTCTCTGCTTTACTCCGTCTTTTTCCCCTCCAGAAAATGACATGGAAGTCCAGACAGGCCGACGTCGACACCTGCAGAATGAAAGGGAAGCATAAGGTAGAGAAAAACACACAAACACACTCAACGCACCGCCACTTCTGTGCTTACACCCTAACTGCATTTATAGAACAAATGTCACCATGTTCTTCTTCACAGAACACTTCTTTTGCGAATCACACGTTACACAATGCAGACATCCTGCAACAGATGTAATTTTCTCACAGCTTCTCTGTTTCCCCATCAGACGCAGGAAACCCTGCAGGTGTAATAACAGACGCCCGCAGTCCATAAAACTTTCTGCCGTCACATTTTACAGAGCGCGGCAGAGAGAATCTTCATATCAAATAGCCTTTTTATGGTATTTACTGTAAGTTTTACCAAACCCGTGCAACCTGTGCCTGTAGTGATTTCACTATTGTTCCTCTAAGAGCATTAAAACAACCTGTGGATATGTCTTAATGTGCCACGAGGAAACACATTTCATCATTATGTGCTCAACGATGCCTCTCGCTGGTCTGCGGAGCACTACAAGCTGCACTTCAAAAGAAAGAAAAGAAAGAGCCTCTCGTAATAAAACCACATGTGGCTTTCAGTGTAACAGTGTCTGTTATTAAAAGACAGAGATGTCATCACGGACTTCCTTTCTTCTCTCTCTCCCGGCTCCCTGCAGGACGAGTGTCACAATTTCATCAAAGTCCTCCTGCAGCAAAATGATGACACCCTGTTTGTTTGTGGAACAAATGCTTTCAACCCCTCCTGTCGAACCTACAAGGTAGGGAAACACACACACACACACACACACACACACACACACACACACACACACACACACACACACACACACACACACACACACACACACACACACACACTATATTTTTCACATGCAACCTCAAGCATGTGGAAGTTCTGGGTTGAGCTATCAAGCGATGGACATAGATGGATGACTTTCACAACTCAGCGGGCGCTCCTCCTATGTCTTTATCGCCAGGTGTACTTTGACACGCTCGATTTGGAAGACAGAGGAACCCAACTACCCGCCTTCTTGTGTGCGCTCGCACGCCGAAGTGAAGGTCCTGAAATTTGATTCGACCGTGTCCTGTAAACAGATGCCTCGCCGGCCTGTATTCATGCGGACACGTCTGGAATAGATTCAAGATTCCTTTTGGAAAAAGACAAAAAAGAAAAACAGTCCTGTGAGGATGCATTTTGGAGAGAGCAGGTAGAGATTCAGATTGACTTGACAGACAAAAATAGAGATGTCAAGAAAAGATAGACATGGGAAAAGAGAGAGAGAGACAGAGAGACTGGCACACAGGGAAACAGATGGACAAAAAAGGGAAAAGCATACAAAAGATGAGATTTTAAGGCTGCAGGCAAACAGATAGACAAACATGAAAGCAGGAGGGCTGCCTTCAACCTGCTGCTGAAAATGTCCCAATTTTTTGCTTCCCTAGTGACATAAATCTGATGTTTTTGTTGCCTTGGTTCTGAAAAGGATGAGTAAATCTCAGCCCATTCACAAGACAAGTTTAGCCACTTCTGCATACTGCAACAGCTGCAAAACACAACACTGGAGAAGATAGAGTGAAGTTTAATTGGTGATTACCAAAATTGTAAATCATGCTTTTTCAGTTATTTCCTTTCCTGCAGTGTTTTGTATAGGTTCCTGTGCACATAAAAGATCTTGCATCCAAGTCAGTGGGTGCTCCTCTCCACAGTAGTTCCGCCTTTAATTCCGTGACTTCATTTAAGCCTATATTTACAGTAGAAGTGAAGCTAACTGGAAGCTGAAAACAGGACAGAGCCGACCAGAGACACGAAAATTTGCATAATATTTCTCCTTTAAGGCACGCGCTATGAAATATTAGCAAATGTGATTTAAACAACATTGTCAATTCGTTTAAGTATCTGAAGGGGTTTTTATTGTGGAATAGCTATGCGCTAAACAGATACGAGCAATGCCATACAGGCAAACACAGAGAGAAGGGAAACAACCAGACAAACAGTGAGGAAGGCAGGAGGGCAGACAGAAAGACTCTGTCCTGAAGGATGTTATTGTTTGGGTTGTTTGGATGTGATGTGATGGTCACGGCACATCTAGATGTTATCAGGGCGGCCTGTGGGGAAAAAAACTCTCTTTGGTTCACTAGATCTGTTTACCAGAGAAACAAGACATCTCTGCTCCGTTGCCTTTGTGGCTCGGCATGCTAAGCACACAGAGTGGACGTCTTTCAATTCACCGACTCCTCCTGCGGGGAGAGCGGAATTTATGTCTCTGCATTTATCAGGCGTGGTTAGCTTTTACAGCTCCTCCAGTTATGGTTTCAAGGTTTGTGTTTTAGCTGCTACTGCACTGATACTGCTGCTAGTCTGGCGGTGTTAAGAGGGAGCGCTGTAAAACACAGCGAGGCTCGGTAAAATCCGTACGCACGCGCACGTTCGCTTGTGCAAACATAAAAATAAAAAATCAATGCATGCTTAACATAAATTACTGCACACGGTAGGGCGATGTTGACATAATCTCAAAATAAACCGTGGATGTTTGTTAACACATCCATCATGACAATATGATAAAACACAAGATTTTATTCAAGTGTTCATTAAAACATTTTTCCATGTTTCCAATTTGCACCGTCCAATTAGCCCTTGCATATCTGAGTGAGTCGCTTTAATGTGCTCGCCGCCGCCGCCCTCTCCCTTAAAAATTAATTCTACCGACTACACTGTAATTATTTTTCGTTGAATGACTGACTGTTCGCCTGACGGGAAACACTCGGATGAATGTGACACGACTGAATTCAGATTAAAAGTAAAGCCTTTTGAGATATCGACATCATTTCCAATGTTCTGAAAAGTGCCCGCTGATCCCTCGCACACAAACACGCAAATGCCACGTACAAACGCCCGTGCACGCGTGTAGCGAGGGGAACAGCAGTGCGTATGCATCCATACAAACAGTGACAACTGTGCAAACAGGCAAACACAACATTTTACAAAATCATCACACGCATACAAACACTGTACTGCTGGCAGGCTGGCAGACTCTCTGGGCAGATACCAGGCCTTTGATGGCGTGCTGGGTTCATCCACTCTGCTTGGTCAAAAGTGTGTGTGTGTGTGTGTGTGTGTGTGTGTGTGTGTGTGTGTTTGTGGTTAAATCCACCTTGGCCACAGTTTGCCTCTCCATCTCCCCAGTGTGACAGCGCTGAAAAGAGCTTCTGTTTCGGGGCCAGCCTCATCCCACATTAATCAACAGCGCTGCAAGGGCGAGCGGGAGGGAAGGGGGTGCAGAGGTGGAGGCAGACAGAGGGGGGTGAGAAGAGACAGAGGGGGCAGGAAGGTGCTCCCGCCCCAAAACCGGCGACATCACACACTGTCCTCCGTTCCAACACCTTTTCCTGCCCGGATACCTCTTTATTTTTACCTCTGTCTGATTCATTCATTTTTTTTTTTACATTTTTTTTTAACAAACCCACCAATTGTTTTCCTCTTCATTAACTTCCCCTCGTAATCCACCTCTTCACCTTGTGTTGATAGTGTCAACCGAACACACACCCTCGTACACACATGCATGCAAACAGAGAAAAAAAAACACTAGACAGACACCTTGGCAGCCACGGCACAGTACTCTCCCTCGGCACCTCGCAGCACCCTACTCTCTCCTTCTATTCATCCCC
>OMLP01008132.1:7215-18653 GCA_900302685.1 Spondyliosoma cantharus | reverse complement strand
TGTGTGTGTGTGTGTGTGTGTGTGTGTGTGTGTGTGTGTGCGTGCGTGCGTGCGTGCGTGAGTGTGTGTGTGTGTTGGTCAGGTGGTGTTTCCCCGAGTGGCCAGGGTTTGTAAGAACGACCGCGGCGGCTCACCCCGCGTCCTGGAGAAGCAGTGGACTTCATTTCTCAAGTCTCGCCTGAACTGCTCCATCCCCGGTGACTCCCACTTCTACTTCAACATCCTGCAGGCTGTGACGGATGTCATCCACATCAACGGGAGGGACGTAGTGATGGCAACCTTCTCCACGCCTTACAACAGGTACCCTGAAGGACAGAAAGCTAAATAAGGCAATTCAAAATCAACACATGCGTACCAACCCACAAGAGGTTTGAGGTTAGCAACAGATGCAAGTGGTGATCCGTCGAGGTCATTCAATTCAGCCGCCTGCTTCTCCCCCGTGTCAAATGAGTTCATGTGTGACTGTTTTTACACTTTACATTTATTAATCCAATCATCTTTCTGTGTTTGAAATGCTCTTAAAAAACACCGTCAATTCATCAACATGATGACAGTCTGACCTTTGTTAATGTTAGTAGCGTGCGCCCCTGATGTGCCTCTCGGCGACATGTAATTTTTTGAGACTACTGGGTCAACATTTACATCTTCTGTCAAAACAGCACTGTTGGCCTTTTGACACGCAGGTGTTAAATCTTATTTTCCCCTTTTACAATTCATATTCAGAGCTGCTTTCATATTCATAGGCTGGGGGAGTTGCTATCTAAATTGAAAATTACCACAAAGCCATTGAGCTCGGCTGATAGCTCGCACATATTGTAATTTTCCATTTTATGGCTGCTTTTTAGCAGATAAGACAATTGCTTGTGACAATGCAATTGAGCATGGTTAATGGACATTAAAACCCAATGAAGCAGTGCCTCTGAAAATTTCTATAAGCGCCCGTTTTGATCCTGGCATTAATTTTCTATTTCATAGTCAGGGGGTGAAATTGGAAGGAGCACATTCAGACTGTAGGCAACGCTCGACACTTTGTGTTGTATAATTGTCTGTCTGGATGTCTGGCTGGGTCGCTGCCTGGCTCAGTCACTTGCTAACTGGCTGGCATCTGTGTGCCTTGTTAGCAGCCTGATATAAACAGACATATGACTGTCTAACTTTCTGTACATATCCAATACAGAGGATAATTACTGTAGTTCAGTAGCTAAGCCAAGAATCAACAGCTCTCTGACCTTGCTCTCTATAATAGTGCCCTTGTGTGCGCTATCTCCCCGGTGGCTACATGAGTTTAACCCATGATGCAACTGCAGGAAAATCCAGCCAGCTGAGAAAGATTTTCTCCTGAAAAGAAAGTCTGATAAAGAATAAACAGTTCCTAGTTTCAAATCTAATTTCTGAGGAAAGATGCATGAAAAATAGAAAAGTGACTCAGCAATCTGCTATGCATTGATTCCCCACAGACAGAAAGAAGCCAGTGGCTCCACTGCTATCACAAGATGGGTGTTTTTCCCCTTAACTGAATGGCAATAAAAAGATAATCTGTCCGCCATATTTCTTGGCCAACAGTGGACTTGTGATGAACTTTAATGCCGGGAGGCTTTTGGGGAAACCCAGGCATGGGTGGAAGGGTTCGGGAATGTGTGTCCTTCATGAGGCTCAGCAGGCACTGGCACTGTAAATCACAGACTGGCAATGCATTAACACAACGGTATATAGCAGAGATGTTGGCCCGAGTCATTGGGACTTCAAATCAGGTCGACTCGAGTCACGGTGTTAAAAAAAGAAAACTGAATTGAGACTTGGCCTTGGGAGTTAAAGACTCATGGCATGATGACTTGGGTGACTTTTCTGTGTTCATTTTGTTGTTGGTTTAGTTTTTTATCTAAAAAGCATCAAACGGAACCAAATGCAAGAGACCGCAGTCAGGCAGATCAATGGCAGAACTTTCCAAAGTAAATCACACAAACAGTTTGATAAAACTGCTACAAACTCAAGACACACAGAGGCAGGCCGGTTGAAAACAAAAGGCAAGCGTCAATGAACTGAGGTCACAATGAGCTGTAAAATAATAGGCGACAGAAACTGGCAAAAAAAAAAAGAGGCAGGCAAAGAAAAATCCAGAATCCAAAAACTGGGGACAGACCACAAAATCATGGAAAACAAATCAGGAACACAGGGAACACATGAGGGGAACGGCCAGAGGAGCACAAAGGAGAGAAAGGACTTACACAAGACGAACCAACAAAGAGCGAGGGAACAACGCAGGCTCGAATACAAACTAAATTAACAAGGGGATGAGGTGCAGGTGTAGAGTCACTGGGAACGAGAAGCATAGGAAAACAGCAGGGAAACAGAACAGTGGGAACACAGGTGAGCAGGAATTAGAAAGTGACAACTAGACACAAGAGGACATAACTGCAAAACACAACAAAATCTTAACTAAAGACTGGACTTAAACACAAACTACACTAACAGAACACAGGAGAGGAGAATGAGTTGAGAATGAGATGACATGACGCACAAGGAGAGAACCTACAAAATAAAACGGGACATAACTGAATACAATACGCAGATGATGTTTTGTTTTTTTTCTATTGCGAATAAATCAATGAATAATTATAATACAATTTGAGTTCAGACTTGTTGAATACATTTGCTAATGATACCTGTATTAGACAGGCACTGTACTAACACCTTGTCTTATGTCTTTATAAAGACTAAAAACTGCTGGTAAGAATGCAGTTCGTTGGTTGGAGGGAAAATTACTTGATTTGCCTTAACTAAGGATTTGACTTGTCTTTGACATGTCAAAGCTTTTAAAATCCTACTTTAAATGTCTTCTTGTGCGAGTGAGGGAAGACAACTGCTATTTTTCATGACTTGCAATACCTTGACAACATGGTGCATTGATTGCTTCCCCCGGTTTAACATTCAACAGCTAAAATGAGCCGTCCTCGAGGGACTCACCCCCTCCGAAAGGGGGATTGTAAATCCATTTTTTCTGTCTCCTGGTGATAGTCCAGACTTGGCAACATGTTTCTTTGAAATGTGCAGCCGAGGGGATTGTTGTTTATGTGTTTTTTGTTTTAATGTGTTTGCGTTTGTGTGTCGTGGCAGTATACCAGGCTCTGCGGTGTGTGCCTATGACATGGAGGAGGTGGCCAACACGTTCACAGGGCGTTTCAAAGAGCAGAAATCCCCAGACTCCACCTGGACGCCTTTTCCTGAAGAGAAGGTTCCCAAGCCAAGGTACAAAAGCAGTTAATTAACCACACACACACACACACACACACACACACACTGGATTTGCAGTAACACAGTAGCTTCAGTCTCCCTTTCTTCTTCCCTTTCTTCTCACTGCTGGCTCTCTGTCTCTCTCACACACAACCACGATGTACGTCCTCTAATTAATGCATAAGACTTGTTGAATTCATGACGTGTTAATATCGCCACGTTTTTTTACTCCTGTTGCGTCAGCTTCCTATAAATCCCTACTTTTTTTTAAATCAGGGATTACACATCCTATGTCACATTGCGTCACACCCGCATAGTCACACACACGCCACCTCTTTTCGCAGTTGCGCCATTACCTCACCTCTTCCCCCCCACGCGCAGCTGCATCAAAGAAGGGCTCGGTATCAGCAAATGAAGCATGAGATCATTTTACAGATGGCTGGCTAATTCCACAAATGCACCAGCCTGATCAATCTCCCATCTATTGCCTGCTAATTAGTGCGCAAAGAGCTGCTCTCCTATCCCCCAGAAAAAAAAAGATTTACTTCAAAGATCTGGGCCATGATAATTGTTGGTACCCTTTGTGTGTGTGTGTGTGTGTGTGTGTGTGTGTGTGTGTGTGTGTGTGTGTGTGTGTGTGTGTGTGTGTGTTCCCATATGGCTGAGGAGGCGGCTCCTCACCATCACAGAGCCTGCACTCCACTCTCTATGCCTTCATCTTCATGCATTGTGTGAATACCTGTGTGTGAGCTCCCTTCAATTAGCACATAATTACTTATTTATGTTCAACAAGGTCACGCGCCGAAAAAGATCAGATTCACGCGCCTTCGTTTCTGCAGCGATTGATTTCATCTCCATCCACTGTCTTACGTTCAGACCGTTTATCCGCAAACCGGCAAACAGACGGGAAGCTGTAACAATGCCACCCAGGTCTGGCCCCGCAGCAGACTGTTCCTCCATGTGTTAGACTCTCGTGCTGAATCATTTACAGGTTTTCGCATTAAGAGATGTCTGCTTCCGCTCTGCCTTCCATATGTCCGCAGACATAAATGTAGCTACGACTAAAAAAAACGTTATAGGACTGGCTGCTACGTCCACTTTTTTTTTTCTACAGTCGTAACAGGTTCTGCTGGACCTCGACGCAATGATTTCAATTTGGAGGGTCATTTAAAATTTGAGCAGCTGAACTCATCTGTCAAGGGAGGCTTTTTACTTTAATTTGAGGATGGAAACATGGACCTTGAAGAGTTAAAAGATCCGTTTTCAAGAATGTCTTCAGTGTAGTTTTATTGCAGGGTTCCATATTTTTATATAAACTAAATCAAACTGTATTTTTCTTTAAAATTCTGTCCTTTTTTGTATAGATATGGATGTGGTGTAGAGATAGATACAGAAATGCACAGAATAAATGGAGGATTTATTCTACATAAATAAAGGTTTTCATAAAAAGATTAGTACACATTTCTCTTGGGCACACACATAAATTTTTTAGGGTCCGGGCCTTACATGTCAGGCATTCAGTGGCCAACTGGCTAATATTTCTAGGACCTGGTGTGGATTATGTGGTGTGGCAGGGTATCAGAGAGCGTGCAGTAAAGGGGTTTTACAAGCTCTCCGAGGTGAGATGCCTGCAAAGGGGATATGCTATCAAAAGCAGCTTCTCTTTTTACAAGCAGCTCACCAACCCCCTGTAAAAGGATCAGATAGATAGGATGTCTCAGTGCTTTAGCCCGAGTCCACAGAAAAGAAGACATCTTGTGTCCTCTGCTCAAACTAAAGCCTCTTGGAATGAGAGTTTAGTCATTTAAGGTTGCACTCATATTGATTTTATGGAAGTAGAACTTTCTGTTTTCCATCGGAGCTCTGGCCTGAGAAATTGCTCATTCCCTCCGCAATCAATGCAGAGGCTTTTCTTTTTCTTTCTCCCTCCCAATGCTCACCATTTTTTTTTCTTCCATCCTCTCCGTTTGCAGGCCTGGCAACTGTGCAGGCACTCCATCCATGGAGAGGTACAAGGTATCCAACGAGTTCCCCGATGACACACTCAACTTCATCAAGATGCATCCTCTGATGGACGAGGCCGTGCCCTCCATCGCTAACAGGCCCTGGTTCCTCAAGACCATGGTCCGGTAAGTGTTACACACTCCAAAGGCGGTCGTCATCAGAGGTCTATGAGCCTCTTCAGCCCAGGACAATAATTACGTGAAGTGCTGCTCTGAGAGTGAGGCTCATTAAAACACAGTAGTACTCCACCACAAACCCGCCGCTGACCTATTTTCGCTCTACTAGACTGATCCACGCTATACTATCTGTCTCCCAGAGTGTCCGCATAGTGATGTGATGAAGACAGAGTAAACAATTTGGCTTTTCAGTGAACAAACAGATTTCATATTTACACTTACAGGTTCCTATTAAGAAGATGACTCCAGCTTCGTTTGGTCTTTGTCGCAAAGTGCTTGTTTAAACCCTCGGAGGGTATTTGAAAGAGAGGACACTGGAGGAAAAAGTGTTGCTATTTTGTTCTGCGGTTGGCTTTTCTCCTGTTTCTCTGGAATTCAGCCCATTTCCCAAAAGCCAGTGCTCTGTGGCTGATGCCTTTTGATCATAAAGTTCTGTCTGGCTTTTAGCTACATTACGCACAGACATTTCAGTCGGCCTCTGGGGGAATATATGACGGCGCGCCGCCATCCCAGCGGCAATAAGGCATAAGTAGCTGACAGAGCATTTGGTCAAATTTAAGAAAAAAATTGAGTTTTTAATTTGGACCTGGTTCTGAATTGCAGCTGCTTGAGATTTAAGGTTTCCATTGCTTGCCAGACCCTTGTCAAGCCTCAGCGGTGGCACCATCATTTTAAAGATGAGCTACATAAAGAAGTCTTCATCGGTTTTACAAATGATTTGCATCGTATCACATCTTGCCGCTACTTCGCTGAGCTCTGACCTACATACTGCAGCAGCTTAGTCAGAATATGAAGAGCTTTCATCAAGGTTATCGCTACAACTCCCTCTGTTCATTAGTGCACTATATCACATAACCATATTATGAATAACACAGGGTTTCTGTCTTTACATAAGCAGCAATCAGAGTTTCGTATTCGATTTGAAATGACACCACAGTGAGCAGAGCCTTGCATGCAAGTCAGAGGCAGTAGTTAAAAGCATTACGTAAGCTCCGAAAGCATCATGGAGGCATATGGAGTGGAAGCGGTGTAAGGCCTTTTATGATATCTGTCACTGTCTCCGTGTGGAATTCTATTCTTGAACTGAAGTCAACTGGAAACAAAACCAGTAATAGGGTTTGATCCTCGGATCCACCCTGGAGAGGACACCCTAATATCCAGAAAGAGTCTTAGCTGCAAATTTGAAAAAAGCTTTTCTGTCCCGAGACGTGCTGAGCTGCGGCAGGGACCTCAGCTGGCCGGGCACGATGAATGAATTGAAGGGAGAAGACACTCGGAAGAATCCCCCTCTTGAGATTTTCATTATCCCGAAAAAGGAAGCACAGTGAATGTCTCGGTCCTTGAGATTGTGTTATTTCGCTCGGATCAAATCTCATTGACACAGTCCTTGGAGATCCTGATATGCTTGAATAGATCAAAACCACATTAGACCTTCAGATTGCTGTTATTGTTGATTGGGTGAAGCCAGCGACACGGAGCATTTTAAGGGATATTTGAAGAAAACAGAAAGGGAGATGGGATAAGAGGATGTGGCCTTGTGTGTGTGTGTGTTTTTTCTTAACAGCCTCATGGTGTAAACTGCTCTCTCCAGTAAGGCTAAATTCCACTTCATCACAGCCAAAATAAATTCCGGACCTTTTCACGCAATCTTCGCACGGAGCACATGCAGTAAACCATTAACGAGGGTAAAAGTGGACTTCCTAGATTCCTCGGATAAGCTCTCATGTTTAATCTTTAAATCCCATCCCGAAAAATCATTAAAACAAGCATTTGCATAATACGCTCTGATGTGCCGATATGTACCTTTTTGATAACTTTAACAGTTTCCTGGCCCTGAAACTAATTGAGAGATAGATACCGGCATCTGTCATGCAATGGAATCAGATGGTAAAAAGTAAATAGCCTAAAGATGTGTTTTCTTCAAACCTGTTCTTCTAATCTGATCCATCTGAATTCTCCTTGTAACACCCACAAGCACAACAGGGCACGGATCCAGCACGCCCTGACTGGCAGGTGTCTAATTTGCTAACTTGAATCTGCTTGGCGTGTTTAGTTTTAGAGTAATGAAATGAAAATTGATTCTCGTGCACGTCCAAACTGTATGATCACCAGCTGTCAATGAGAAGCTAAAGCAGAGCTTGTAACTGTTTTTGTTAGCAGTGGGTTTTTTTTAGGACTCACCTGACATGCCCTTTAGCAGTCTGACGAGAGTATCTAATGAAATAACAATCAATTAATGAGATAATGAAGACCATGTAATCTCCCCTGCTGTTCTTTTGTCTCCTTTAGACATCTGACGTGAATGATGGAAGGCACGTCAATTGATTGATTACATAATTATTATTTAGGATTTTTTTCTACCCCTCATTTCTTTTTCTCTCTCGTTGTTTTCTTTTCTTACAAATGCAAATTTAATCTCACAAGTTGTTTTGTCTTGAAGTGGTGTAGTAGAACCAGCACAGTACTGGGAAAGAGTTAGATTTACTTTGAATCCCTGTGGGTGTTCTCCATCACCATCTGTTGCTCTTCTAATGGGCAGCAAACTAATGAATTGACTGATTGATTGGTTGACCTTCTTAAAGGTGCTTTACGGAAGAATTGGTCACCTGTTGGAGTCATACTCGTAACAAATGGGGGGGCCATCATATCACCAGAGTAACTGCTAACTGTGGCTAATTATATCTCACATTGGCTAAGTAAGCTGAGTTAACCATGTAGCTAGCGGTTATATTAGCTATTGTTTACTATTGCACAATCACCTCTTGAGGTACAAAAGTGGCTATTGGCTAGCTGGTTAGCATGCTAGCTCTGATCTCTGCAACACAATACATATTCAACATGACATCAAAACTGTTATATCTTCACATCCTGTTGATCATTTCAGTTATAGTTCAGATGATAATTTAAACGTTTTTAACTTAACAAATGTACAACTTACAAATAGTATCCTTAACTCTGTATTTCTTTTCCCAGGTATCGTCTGACACGCATCGTTGTGGACAACGAGGCGGGCCCCAACAGGAACCACACTGTAGTCTACCTGGGATCTGAGAAAGGCATCATTCTTAAATTCCTGGCCAAGATGAACAATGGCTTCCTCAACGATAGCCTGTTTCTGGAGGAGGTCAATGTCTACAACCCTGACAAGTACGTCGCTTTGGGCGAACATGTGTGTGCATGTGTGAGACGGATGGATAGAAATAGAGAAACACATGGATACAGTTGCTAGAAACAAAGGAAGGTCCCTTATTGCATAGAAAGCAAGAGTGTGATCGTGTGTGCGTGTGCGATTTTGCATGTTTCCAACCATCTCCGACCTCAGCCAACCCACCAACCCACCAGCTCCATCAGTACCAGTCAGTTCCCCCGACCCGAGCTATATAGTGAAGCCAGCCAGCCAGATGGCTACTCTATCATTTAAAAGAGTTTTATCAGGTTACACTCTGCCCAACCGCAGCTACTAAATTAAAGACGTAGACCCTAAGGCTCTGGATAACGTAGCGTTGTGGCTCCTAACCACAGCGGAGCCCAGCTCCTCCAAAGCGTTGGCTGATTAAAGGAAACACACACACACTTACACACCAGGGCCTGTGTTTGGCCTGGGTTCTCTCTCTAATACATTACACGGCTGTTGGTGCATGTATGGACGAAGTGTGTGTGTGTGTGTGTGTGAGCTGGGCACGGTGGGGTGAGCGGGTTGAGCATTGTTTCTTATTTGGAGTAGACGTGAATAAGGAAAAATCAGCCACAGTATGACCCTGCCAAAGCAAATATTTAGTCGAGGGGTAATGGATGAGGGAGAATGAATGGCAGCGCAGAGGAGGGAGCCAGAACAGAGGAGACGACCAGGGAGGAGAGATGAGAAGGAGCCGGGCGGCGAATGCGTGGTTGTGTTAGACAGCCGAGAAGAAGAAGGGAGGTAGAGTGAGGACGTGACAGGAGGGCTTTCAAGGTTTCCACTGTTTGTTATCCAACATGCTGCGGCCATGTGACGAGGCGTATGGAGGGGATGAAGGGCAGGCCCTCCACTCCCCTTGTCCTGTCTCCTTGCCTATCTCCAATCCTCTCCTCTCCTCTCTATGACTGGGACTGAGCATTCGTCGGCTGCTGGCCATCTGGCTTTAGGCGCATCCAGTAAGTGACTTTGCCCGCCTGCTTCTCAGGCCTGGCTGACTGGATCAGCGCGGGCCCGATTGTCGTGCATTACCCAGTGTAGATGGACTCTAAGCCCTAATTGAGAGCGTTAATGCGGGACCAGAGCACTGCGAAGGGGAGATTAAATCCCAGGAGCTGGATGGTGGGATGGAGAGAGGAATGGATGGAGGGAAGGGATAGAAAAGCTTGACACGCCCAAAGGGATTAGAGTGACTCCTGTGGGGCAGAGCAGACAAAGAAGCGGGGATGGAGGAGTGGAAGAATGGTGGAGCGGGGAGGAGGCGGGGGGAGTTAATGTTGGTGGGTTTTAAAGTTAAGTGTGGTGTTATTGCTGACTGCTCACAGTGCCCATCTGTCTGTTTATCTGTTGTATCTGTATCACCCCTTTCTTTATCTCTCTTTATCTCCCACTCTGTTGCTGACCCTGTGTTCTCGAGTCCAGCATTATCTCCGCTCCTCCTGTCCTCACAGTTTGTCTCTCTGCCACATCTTAATCGTCCTCTTATTCTTTTTGTTTCTTTAAATGAACTGTTTAAACAGATTTTGTGACCTCTTATATCACTCCTTTGTCCCTAAATAGCCTGGTAGTTTGAAGGAAATACAGAAAAATCCTCATTTCATCCTCCCCTCTGTCTTCTCGCTCCCTCCAGGTGCAGTATTGATGGCGTGGAGGACAAGCGCATCATCGGCATGCAGATAGACAGTAAGAGTCACGCTCTGTGGGTGGCCTTCACCTCCTGTGTGGTTAAAGTGCCGCTGTCTCGCTGTGAGAGACATGGAAGATGCAAGAAGTAAGTTTGAAATTATTGCCTCTGACAGGGGAGAAACACTACTCCAGTAAACAATACAATGACGGGCTGATTTGTGTGTGTGTGTGTGTCGCATCCAGGTCTTGTATAGCCTCCAGAGACCCGTACTGTGGTTGGGTGTCAGAAGGAGCCTGCAAGCAGGTGGTTGGCAACATCAAGTAAGTAACTTGTTTATACACTGCCATGACTTACTGGGACACTTGAATAAAGCTAAACCTGCATTTTTCCCTCTTTGACAATTGGTCCTAAGGGTGCCAAAAATGCAAAAACCTGACTTTTTGAAAAGACTATGACTATACTGCGTTTTCCCCCCAGACTACAAGTCAAAACATGTCTGCTGTGGCGGAAGTAAAAGTCCCATTAATTTTCTGCAAAGACAATGCGAGGTGACTGGGACGCGAAGCACTTTCAAATGTGCACTATGTGGTTTTGAGGAAGAAATTTAGATCAGAAGAGACCTGTGTGGCCTGGATAAGGATGAAACTCCCCCTGTAATGTAGATGAGCTGCATTTGAAAATGTCTGGTCCTTTGATCAAGAGGTCAAATGTACACATTTTAAAGGGGAAAACCTGAATTTTTAATCCTATATGTTTACATAGTTTTGAAGAAAAAGTTTTGTAATTGGTCCTGTAGATCGCTGCAGCCGGCAGCCACAGCGAGGTCTGCAACATATTCATTGAGGGAAACTCAACTGTCAAAGTGAGCCCACTAAAAAATAATTTTTTTTGGCAGGCTCAGATTTTTATTGTTAATGTCTGACAGTCTAACAAAAGGATCCTTGCAGAGAAAGAGACATTTTTGTCGAAGAATAAAATCAATTTTGTTAAAGAAGTACTTCACTGCCGGAAAAATGGCAATTGCATCAAACCGGACTGTCTCTGCAGCTGAAAGACACAAATATTTTTTTTAAATTGGTGCTACGAGCAGAGAAATCAGAAAAAAAAGACTTGCCTTTGCATTTTGTTGAAGTAGGTAGAAAGCGTACAATAACTTTAATGCACTGCAACACACCAAACCAGCGAAGAGTTCTGCTGATGGGTGACGTACTGCGAGCTGGGTGGG
>OMLP01008130.1:2574-16051 GCA_900302685.1 Spondyliosoma cantharus | reverse complement strand
CTTTGAGCTGTTGTTGTGGGTTCCAGTGAGATTCAGGTCAGAGACGAAATAGACAAATAGAATTTAATTCCAGCGTATTACCCTCCACCCCACCCCCCGACTGTCCAGTCATGTAGTCGGTGACAGCCAAAAAGGGGGAGGAAAGAAAGTGCCTTGTCATTTTAGATCTGGTTCAGACACAAACATAAGAGATGGAAATTACGGCAGTTGAGAAGTCATAAATATAGATATTTACATTAATGGAAATAAAATGAGTCAAAATGAGTCATGTATCATTTAAAAATAAATATTACATAAACAAGAAAAAAATGAATACATCACTGAATCAGTGTAAAATCTCTCAGCTTGGGTCTTCTTTAGGTTGTCTAATCACACCTGCAAATCTGAGGTTAAGTATAAGAAAGTATAAGAATTTATACCCTAACCCTAACCCATGAACATTCATGGTCTGTATACATTTTATTATAACTTAAAAGTTAAAGAGTTAATGGGACACTTCAGTGATTTTATTGTAATACTTCGACCATATTTTAGTGAATTTATCCATTTGTAAATTGAGTGAAAAGGTGATTTCTTCTACTGTGGCAAGGTTTGGGGTGCAACCAATATGATGTTTTTCTTGGCTGTGGTTATCAATATTCTAAATAAATATTTATTGATATTCGTCATCAAAAAGTCAACATGACCTAGAATAAATGTTCTTCATGTGGAATATTTCTTCCATTGTTTTATGTACCTCTGACCAGAAGTGCCAGCAAGTACCCTTGCCAGCATCTAAGGTCTTCTCCTTTGTAGTGGATTTTTAGCTTTGGCATAATAAAAAACCTCATTGAGCATTTCCATGTAAACTCCCTCCATAGATAGACAACAACATAACAATCATGTTAACAATCATGTTATGTTGTTGTCATAACAATCACGTCTGACTATCAGAAAAAAACGTAGAGTATTGATTTTATGCTATTAAGTTTGCAGAGCTTTCAGTTTCCAAATTCCGTATGTAATGGTTATAGTGCCAAATGACAATAGTCATTTGTTTGTTCAAGTTAGGAAAGTTAGTTGATCATCCATAGATATCCACATCCACATCCTAATTTCCGCTTCACTTCATAAAAGCTCCAGCATGTCCTTTGATACTGAACATTGGCATTGGATGTAAATCAGGTGCATCAGATGATCAGACAGGGTTTAAACAGTCAAGTTAACCAAACTTATTTGGAAAGAAAACATAAAGCAAATATAAATTGATCACTCATGCTATATACCCCTATCTCAGTTTACATACAGAAGTATCAGTTTACAAGCGATATATATGCCCATCGCAGTTTACAGACTGATACTTGTGTTCAACTTTGTTTTACCATCTGTACATTTTTTTGTACAATGGTGGATTAGTGACTGCTCATACCAGTGGTTTAGATTATTTGGATCAACTGTCAGACTATCTAATTGATAGACAGAGGGAAAGAGGGAGCTGGGCAGGGAGAGGAAAAGACAGACGCCCCATTTCACACAGCCTTTTCAAGGCGGGAATATTGCGCCGATATTCCGCTTCAGAATAGGGGGACGGTTTTGTTTCCACTCTGATCCGCCAGTGGAGGGAGTAACAGAGCCACAACAGAGGAGAGATGACGTCTGTGTGTAAGGGTAAGTTGGCAGCGCAAGAGAGGGGTGTGTCAGTCTGATGGCATTCATAGTCTGACAACAAAACAGAGCCTTCACTCATCAAATAAATGAGAAATGTCCCACACTTCAACCCATGTAGCAAAGTTACAAGACCTTATAAGAGTAATGTGGTAGCAGGTAGTGTCTTATAGGCAACTTAGATGATGAAAAAATACCATATTTGTAAGTGGAAAAATCGTTGTCACACTGTCTGTCCTACAGACTCTTCGTCACACTTCCATCTGAGAAAACAGCGCCTGTCCCTAGTCTGGCAATAATGTTGTCTTTGTCACCTTCCATCACTCTGTTGTTGTAGTTACTGTTCCTGGCAAATTATATAGAACAAAATAAAGGTGGAGTAAAGGTGAGCCTTACGTTGAGGCGGTATTGCGGAATCTCTGTGTGAAAAGGCATCTTTAGAGAGGAAGAGACAGTGACAGAGAGGAGACAGAGAGGGGTTGGGAGGTGGAGATGTATGGCCTTTAATGCCTACAATGTTATCATTAAAAAACTAATGGACAACAACACAAAGTAGGACCCAGGTTGTACCACAATTATATCCTTTGAGTAACTATAACTTTTTTCCACACGCACCACAGGTAGTTAAGAGATCATTTGCCAGCTCCAATTCTGCTGTTTTAAGCCAACTGTCAGCTTTCGTCTTCTACTAGTAACAGATAGGTGCTGAAGGTAGCACATATACTTCACAACAGACGGGTTGGCTCATGACCTGACTCCTCACATCAATGCTAACAAACTCGCTCAAATTCAGGATTGTGCGGCTTGTCTCTGCCCCTATAGCCGCCTTAAATTGAGCCTCACCTTCAGCAAACACATTTATTAGGATCTCTCGCAGCCAGTATCCGTCGTCTAACCAGCCTGAGGAACTGAGGTTAAGCATGCGGCATCATCACAACTCGTCCTGGCCTAGTAACTGCCGACCCCACAGGGCAGGTGCCATCAGCTCGGCCCATCTTGCAGGTCAGCACCTGCGCCTCCTCCGACTAATCCAGCTCAAACGCTGAGGACAGCGTGGTTTAAGAAAAACGGTCACAGATGAGGAGAGTAAGGGAGGTGGTGGATGGATGGTGTGGGGTGGAAAGGTGACAAGTCGGAGAAGAGAAAGAGGGAAAGAGGGAGAGAGAGCTGTGATGGTGATGGTGGATAAGACTCAATTTGAAAAACCGTGTAGTGGGAAATAACTGTTTTTTGCCCCATCATGTCATACAGCAAGGGCACCTACGTGCCAGCCCACTGGCTATAGACTGGAAGGAAGGAGTGTGTCTTTGTGAAAGCGTGTGTGTGTGTGTGTGTGTGTGTTTTTGTTGACAGACAGATAGGCAGGCAGGCAGACAGGCATGTAGACAAGCAGGAGTAGAGTTGTGTTGATGAAAGAAACAAGTCCATTGTCGGTGTTTTAAGATGTTTCAGTTTATCTGACTATGTTCCTCAAGCAGTTATATTGGTCTATTGGTATTATTTCCTTTCTCAACAGAAATCTGAATTGAATTACGTACTGTATGTTGTCTACAGTGATCCATTAGTTTCAGAATGGGCTGATATTATTATTAAAGATAATTTTTCTGTGCTTACAGGGGAGTATGCCATCGCTGAATGCAGGTACAAGTGAATGTCATGAGTAGCCCTCAGGCCTGTTCTAAAAATGAAAATTGAATATTGATATTATCTGTTTCCCACCTTGTTAAGTCATTATTGATAATTATTGTGAGAAATCAATAATGTCTTCACATAGATGAGTATCATTAATCATTAATAATCATATATAACTAAAGGCAAACTGAGCAAATGTGTTATTTCAGAAGAGTGTATCAAACTGGTAGCCCTTCGTATGACTCAGTACCCATGAAGTAGCTCTCAGCTTACATATGATTGGTAACAGGGGGAAGAAACTAGCGTGCTCTGTCATAAAAGTAACAAAATCAATCTACCATCATCTCTAAAGCCCATTAATTAAGATAGAATATCTCATTTGTTTAACCTGTATAACCAAAGTGTACAGAGTAACGTTAAGCAAGGCCACACCAGGATAGCTGTTTACAGCATTGTTTGCACTGAGTTAGCTGGCTTGTGGCTGTATCATTAGCATGTCGGCGAAAAAAGTTAGCAACAGCACTTCTACTACCTCATCCACGTTTCTAATAAATACAAATGAATCCCCTCTTAAAGACTTCATTACATTAAAACATTTTTAAAAAAACGCGCTTACAATGTGAATTCAGTGAAAGGCGGGGTGTTGCTGGTGCTTGTTTCCATAGTGACCCATGACCCGCCGCCTGCTCCTCTGTTATTGGATGATCCTGTCTGCTCGCTTTCACTTTTGCTCCTCCACTGCTGCTCTGTGCGCATGCGCCGCGCAGCGAGACTATCCCCTGGACTATCTCATGAGTTTAACAACATATTATCTCATATTCATCGATATTATATGTATCGCGGCACAGCTCGTGATCGATGGGATGCAGGGAAAGCTGTGCAGTAGTCCGCGTTGTGGCACAATGAGCTCTTGTTAGAAATCAAAAGTGAAAGTGTGGAGGTGCTTCTGTGTTCTACGCAGTTATTTCAGTTTATCGTGTTGTGTTAACGCTGAACATTGTCTACAACACTTAAAACACGAAACCTAGACTCCATGATGCTGATTGAAGTAATTTTCTTTGGATGCTTTGTGACGTGCGCTTATGGTAAGAGCATTAATCTTTGCATTTTGATGCTGCACTGATGGTGGACACGGACGTAGTAGTCAAAATAATGTGACCTCAAGTTGACTGTCAAACTCAGCAATAAACTTCCATGTCACAGTGTCTGATAGAGCTCATTTAGTGATTTTTATATAATATAAGAACATGCAAAAGTGTAAAATGTGTCTGAAACCAAACAGTTGAGCACATATGAAGAAAAAAAGCTTTCAATAATGAATGAATAAATATTTTTGGGGGTTTGAATCCACACAACTAAACAAATTAAAATAGGGCTTAGAACTCAGTCTTCTATTGATATTTATGTATTTATAGTTGTTTGAATATATATAGATAGTAATGTACCCATAAATCAAGCCCTGCTCTTTGTCCTGGTTAATAAAACTCTCTGGGATTCATTGACCTGATTATGTTAAAAATGTGAACTTTTCAGTCAATTAAAGATGGTTAATCTCCACTATTTTACTGTTTGTAGTTACAACTTGTCATTTATTCACTCCAGATTCACATAACATTTAAAGATTGTTGATTTATTTTGATTTATCTTCTCTCTCAGCTAATGGCGTTGCAGATGTGGTACTGTCCTGCAGCCTGGTGGAGGAGGGAGTCGGAATGGGTGGAATGGGAGGAGGCTCTCTTTTCACACGGACTCCGGCCACTCTCGTCTTAAGAGACGTTGCAGTGGCTCCTGAGGAATCACTCGAATCGCTCACTCCGTTTGTCCCGCCTTCGATTCCTGACCCAGATGCCATCCTGTTAGAAGCCAAAGGTTTTCCCTGCCCTCTCTAACTATAAAGTTTAGTGTAATATAAACACAACCCGTGTTGAACTTCTCCTCTCATCCCTCTGTGACAGCCTCATCACCTGAGATCCCCGATGCAGATGTGTTGCTCCACGCCGACTGCAATGAGCGGGAGGTGATGTGTGAAATAAGCCGTTATTCCCCTCATGGATCCCAGGACAGTTCAGACTCTGCTTATTTCATGGTTTCCCTGAATGTGGAGGGAGTTGAGTTCAGCACTGCGTTGATTCTGAAGACTTTGACGGTTGAGAGGGATCAGTCGACCCTCATACAAAACAAACTGGGTCTGCCTCTTAGCCAGTCGGGGACTCTTCTGACTGAAGGTGAGATCCAGAGTTTAACTGCTTCCATTTTGTTTTGTTAGACAGGCAGTAACATCAGTCTCACTATTTTTCCTCTGTTGTCTTTGCTTTCCGCCCCTCAGTATTATTCCTGGTGTTTTCCCACATAAAGTCTGTGTCTGCACCTCTGAGAAGTGATGTTCTCCTCAACTGTGGCTTCAAGCAGCAGGAGATACCTTTAGCACAGGAGGTGGGCATTGAATGGCGACTGCAGCACAGGGGGAAAGGGCGAAAAGTGCTTGAAATGAAGGCTAGGCTGGACGATGCAGAAGGGAGCACAGTGGGTAAGTGCTGCGTGAACAGGCGTGCCAGTGGCCTTATCCAGGGTCTTAACTCTAGGGGTGACTTTAAAACTGTTTATCAATTGTATCAAATGCAATTGTTTGCCCTCAGTGCATGAGGAAAGGAAGGGCTCAAGCATGGATGCTGCCCGGGTCATCAGTGAGGGTGATGCCTCTGTGACTCTGACCAAGCTGAAGGTTTTTGATGAGGGGACGTACATCTGTACGGTCAGTTTAGGACCTTTCCATGCCCAGCAGGTCATTCAACTCCGCATAAATCGTAAGTTTCAATCTAATTTATCAATTCAGAAAAAAAATCCACAGAATGTCTTTCAAGACTTCCTCTGTCGCTCTTTGCTTCAGAACCGCCGCACGTTTCACTCTCAGAGGAGAAGTTGGTTCTGAAGGCGAGCTCACCTCAGACACTGAGCTGCCACTGCTCTAAATACTATCCACTGGATGCTCAGGTCTGTAACTAGTATGTTCGTAGATAGTACAGTCTTCTATTAGGAGCCAAATCTGTCAGTCACCACTATGTAATCACAAAAACCTCTGTGAAAGGTGTAAGGTTTGATAGATTTATTTTCTTTCTGCCTTCCAGATGGACTGGTCATCCCTCTCTCCGACAGACACAGAGCCTACTCTGTTGCCAAATCAGGGCTCTCTATCCAGCCATCGACAGCATGGTGATGGGACTTATTCCCTGTCATCTCAGCTCACTGTGCCCTCTAGTGTTTCCCCCGGGACTAAAATCATCTGCAGCGTGTCTCACGTGGCCCTGGACACTCCCCTGTCTGTCAGTCTGGTGGTAGAAAGTCCACAACCAGGTATGACACCGTACATGTGTGGCTGTTGTGTATTTTTAAAGGAATACTTTGACATTTTGGTAAACGATCTTTCATCGAGTTAGCACAGACAATCAATACCACCACATCTGTACAGCAAATATAGACTATAGCAAGCAACTGGTAAGCTTAGCTTAGCATAAAGACTGAAAACAAGGGGCAACAGCTGGCCTGGTTCGGTCTAAATATGACAGAATCTGCACCTATAAAACTGGCAAATAAACATTTTATGACTAATTTGTTTCATCTGAACAAAAACCAAAGTGATAAAACAATATTTTCTGGTTTTGTATGTTTGTGTTTTCTATAACATTAGCCCACAGTAGTGTTATTTTGCACATCTAACAAACTTATTTGTCTTCAAATGATTGATTTGCAGGTCATTCTGTTTATTGTTCTTTTAACTCCTCTCTGTGTCTTTCTCTCTACAGATTCCTATTGGTGGGTTCTGGGTTTCCTGATCATCACTGTGCTTTTCTTCTACCAGGTCATGAAATAAGTTAGAAGGAGATATTCTTGCAGACTGTCCTGACTGGAAACTGAGCTCAGAAAAAAACATACTTTGTGTCATTTGTGAGTCTGTAAGTTATGAGTAATTTCATTAGAAGTCCTCACTGGTTATTTTAACTTTTCGTGCCTTTTACCGAACTGAAAAAAAACACAAATTTGGGGGGAAACTACTGTATTTGAATATTTATATGTGTCATTTCGGAATGCTTTATGAATTTATTGAGTTTATTTACTTACTCAAGTTGCACTAAGCAGGTTTGGAGCTTGAATTTACGTAACCTGCAAAATATTGAATTCTAAGCATTTGCCATAAAACTCACATTTTGAATCCCACACAAAACTTTGCAGCAAAAAACATGAATTACCCACTGCAATTTCATTATTTCTCAAGTACTGTGTTCATGAACTATGTCTGCCTGTGGGTGGTGTAAGAAACTTACATTGATACGTCAGAGTATCAGACTTAAGGTTCTTTTTTACTCTCTGAAGTTTGTAGGTAGTAATAATTAGGTTGAATCGTGCATGTGTAGGCAGAAGGCCCTCTCAGCTCCTCCAGGCTGTGCCTTACTGCTCACACAAATTTAATCATGTGAAGAAATATCAAATCCGTGGTACTATGAATATGGGTATCTAAGACATGACTTTAATAGCATGTGTGCAGTCAAATATTTAATTCATTTTGTTCCATTTGTGTGAGTATATGAAAGCCTTTTTTTGTGATTCTGTTTCCCATCATATCAATCTCCAAAGTTGTATAAATCCTAAACAAGACGAGCAGCTTAGACTGAAGCGTGATGTTACACGTAAGAGGACATGCAATAAGACTTGATGTTTTTCATCTGATTCAAACAGGATTGAGTTTTTCAAGCCTTGATTTTTATTATTTTTTTCTTCTCGTTCACACTGTGAATTTTTATCTTCTTTGTTTCACTGATCAGTATGGGGCCATGGACTTTTTTTGCCTTTTTCTAAATATGTCAGGCTGAAATTTGGGAAAATGCATGTAATCAGGCACAAGTCAGTCAAACCCAAAACTCTTTTGTAATAGCTGCACCACTCCATCAAATGGAAATATTCTGAATATTTGACTCAGTGTGAATATAATGCAGCTCCAGCTGGAATTAGGGAAATCAGAGGTTTTTTACTTTGCACTGTTTTCATTGGTACTATTTTAAATGTTTTTGTGGCTTGTTCTTGCTTGTTTTTGTGTGTGGTATCGATATTGTGACACTTCTTGTAATGAACTTTTCACAATGAAAGACTTTGTGCCCCAGCAACATTGTTTAAGTTATTTGACATTTGACAATATAAGTACATTTATTTAATTAGTTGTATTTATAATTTTGTTGATTGATGCTTTGTGGTAGACAAATCACTGGGTTTCTCATTTATAGAATGACTTCCATCAGCATGTGTATACCAGACTGGCGGCCCTTTACCAACCCCATTATGGCTCTTTGATCATTTTGTTCGTGAGCACATTCATTATTTATGTCTGTTGTGGATCTCAAAAATATTCTTATTTCTTTAAACCATTTATAACATAACATGTTAACATAACATAACATAACTTAATTCAGGCTCTTTAAGCAGAGGGAATTTACAAGAATCAAACTGAAAACCTACTTCTAAGAAAGTTGCATGGTTTTTCCTGTACTTTTGTAGATATCATTTTTCTTTTACCCTGTGAAAAGTGCTAAACAAAGTGGAGGATAAAAAAGGATCACAACAAATTTGAAATTCCACGCTTTACATTTACAGACACTGGGAATGTGAAAGGTATTTTTTTTTCCAGATCTAGCCCTTCTAAAAGAGTAGTTGAATAAGCCTGGTGTGCCTGTAATAAGAAAGAAAAACAGTTTTTAACAAGGTCTGAATCAGCTCTATGTGTCCAGAGAGTATAATAAAGGTCATCACTCAGTTCGGTTGATGTTTTATTTATTGGCATCAGCAAAAGTGTTAAGCATGCATTTGTTTTGTTTTTTCGCAAATCCAGTTGCATCTCATACTGCATTTTCAGGTTGTAAATCACGAAACAATGTTCTCATAACTCATGTGGTAATTACCTAATAATATGTTGCACATTATTATCAGATAATTATGGTTATCTGCTACAATTATGCATGAATGCATTTTGCACATAAAGGTTGTTCATATTTTCTTAATTTGATCGACTCTCAAAATCAGTCCGATGAGAGGAGAATGAACCTCTTTTATATCCAACAACCCCCCCCAGAAAACCTGAAAGAATCTATAAACATATTTTCAGGAGCAAAATCTGACAGATGGTACTATTGATCTATCCATACAATACTAGATGTTTTTAACAGTTCACTATAGTAGCAGTTGTTTGCAGTCACTGAATATTATTTTTTTGTCTCCAAAGCGGGTGAAATTAACAAAATCTTGGCAGACTCTTTAGCATCATTGCATTGCATAAGCAGTAATTATTGGATCAGAAAGACATTATACACAGGTCCTTTAAACCACTAACAAAAGAAAATGTACAATCGGCAGTTAGATTCAGAAATGGCAGATACACAGGTCACACAAATAGGCAAAACTATGGACATCGTTTGCCATGCAAGTTAGAAACAAACACCTCATTTTGGCCGTTACCATACTGTAGGTGACAGGTGAGTCTTTTCATGTGAGTGAGGGGGGGGAGCCTTTCTAAATCATGTCCTCTCTCCCTTTTTCCTGCTTTTTGAGGACCAAGTCAACTCAAACAACAATCAAAGAAACACTTTGTCTGCAAACCTTCCTAAACACGTTTGTTTGTAATGTGACACCACACATTCATCTGTCTATGGCTGTGACTCTGTCGGAGCAGGCTGCTCGTGTACGGTAGATTGTCTGTCAGTGGCTGCTTGTCTGTTTGTCTTTGTGTGCATGTTACTATGCCACCGCCTGTGGTACAAAGAACCGAGGTAAAGTGAAGCATAGTTATACAACTAATTTATAAATAATTGCTGATCAGTCCAGACTTAACTTTGTTTTATTTATACAGGACATAAATGCTGCATTCTTACTACTTTTCCCTGAATCATTTCTTCCTTTTCTCATATCCTCACACAGTCTCGTACATTTGTTCTAATTTCTTTCTCTTATCGTCTTATTATTGAACGTTGCAAACTACATAACAGAAAGTTAGACAGGAAACGAAAAAAAAAAGTTACGAATAAAAGCTTACACTTGGAAAAAGCTATTGGCTACAATGCTTTGAATCACAAATACACACACGCATACAACAAAAATATCCATAATCTTAATCTAACATGACCTTGTGTTAGTAATTAGCAATGGCGGGAGCGGGTGTGACAGAGGGAGTGTGTTAGTTGGGCATGTCAGTATCGATTTACAAATGTAGGACTCTCAAAAAAGGTAATATGAATAAGCTTTGGCGTATCTGGGGAAGAAAAGACTGCAAACTCTTGTTGAATCTCCCTGCACACATTCACCATCTGTACATTGTTCATTTCCCCCCAGTGCTCCCTTCAGAGGGCTGAGCCCTGTGTGTTCCCCGTGTCACATGAATTTTCTCTCTCCCTCCTTCCCTTTTCTTTCTTCCTCTTTCCCTCCGCCTGCTGCGTCCTTCAATAATACATGAGGTGCAGAGACGGGAGAGAGTGAGTGAGACTAGACGCCCAAAAGGAGTGGAAGAAAGCAAGAAGAAGGGAGGGAAAGGGGGGACGAAGAGAGCAGAGACACCTAGAAAACACTACTGTCATGTGTAAGTGCAAGATGGTTTGATGGAAGACTGTGTGAAGAGAGGAAGGAGAGGACGGATAAAAGGGGGCGCTTGGGTTTCTTTTTTTTTCTTCTCTTCCCTCTCATATCGTTCTCAAGTCCGTATCCATCCTTATTGATGGGCTGAGCTCAGTAGAAGAAGTACACTGCGAATGAAGGAGAGAGGAAGTCATTAGTCTAATGGATCTGGCAAAACATCAGCGAAAACAGAACAGTCAGCTGAGCTCTCTCCGTCTGATACAGTGTTTACAGGTTTGTTTTTACATTTTAAAAAAATGGTCAGATTGGTGTTATATCAATAATTTACTGCAATAAGGAGTTATGAATAATTGACAATTAGAGCAGAAGCGGGCCAGCCAGATGTGGGCTTGTTAGAGCAGAAATACAGATGATAACTTGGATCCTCTCCGTATTTTTCCAGCCAGTGCTGGTTCAGATACTCATTCAAGGGAGGCTATCTGAGAGAATACTTGCCTTTCTATTATTGTGGTACTTAAATCTTAAGTAATGTTTATTGTCAACTTTTTTTTTTTACTGTTTATGATTTATAACTGAGGATCCTGCATAGTTGTTTTTCCAGCCTGCACTGGATTATGTTCTATTTAAAGGAGACGAATTATGCACATTTTCAGGTTCATAGTTTTATTTTGGGTTACTACTAGAATAGGTTTACATCCTTAATACTCAAAAACTCAGCTTTTCAAACTGTCCAGTGCTGCTGTACTGTATTTCCCCCTCTGTCTAAAACACTCCTGTCTCTTTAAGGCCCCTCCTCCTGAATACCCAGTCTCCTCTGATTGGTCAGCTCACAAACTATTGACCCGGCACTGGCAACAACATGCCAAACTAGCCGCTAGGCATAAATCATGTGAATGTGTGACATGATGACATAGTGTGATGTCACAAAGTCACAGGATTAAAGGAGGGGCTACTGACGAGGCGTTTCAGGATCAGTGATTTCTGTGAGAGAGAGAAGCTTCCGTTGGTGCTTTGACCTATTTAGCTTTCAAGATCTCTTACATGCACAGACATGAACATATATAAAAGACTGAACGAAAGGGAAAACACAGAAAAGCGTAATAGATCTCCTTTAAGGGAGGATTTCTAAATGGAAGCAACCTTGTCTATTGTTGAGGCTTATTGTTGTTGGTCTTCTGGGAATATACTAGTAGGTCTGTCAAGTCAACCTTTCTAATTGAACGTTACCCTACCTACCTCAACCTCCAGTAGGTGCTGGATTATTTCCTAATCAGGGGTTGTTGAAGAGTACGTGGATCTTTGTACTGTTTGGTTCGGATAGTGTCAACACATTCACATTGAATAAAGTTTGTTGCCCTAATCCATGCTCCAGTAGACATGGACTGTATTCCTGTTTTTTCCTGATAAAGATCTTTTACCCGCTAGCATCCTTTAAAGGGGCACTATTAAGATTTGAAGAAGAAATTAAAACTGGGAATTTTAATATTAATATTAATGAGGTAATAATAGAAACTCACATATTTATTTTTTCCTTAACTGAATAAACAAGCTGTTCTCAGAGGAAAAAACGATCCCAGAACACTGTTTGAAGCTAGAAAGGTGGCAGGGTCCGCCACATATAAACAAAGTAAAACAGTATGAAACTGTGTTGTCCTTTAAGGTCAGTTTGTTTATTCAGTTTATTCACTCAAGAAAACAAAAAGAGTTTGTTTATTTAGTTTGTTTGGGCAATAAATCTTGCCCCCAAAACTACACAGCACCTTTTACAAAATCATCTTAATTTACTGTCAAATTAACAGCACTAACGCATAAAAACTATTTCATACTGACAGTTACAGCTATTTATAAAAACCCATACATCACCCAGTCTATCATAGACAGTCAACAGACTTGTCAATCTTTGTATTAATATCAAGATCTTCTACTCACAGAAGATTATTCCAACCACAATGACTCCAATGATCCCCATCATGATCATCATCTGAAAGGAGAGAACAACAACATTAAGTGACACTCCGATTGTGTGTGCAGTTCTAAAAGACATACTTAAGACACTTGAGACTATTTGCGTTTGCTGTAGTGGTGAAATCTCTTGAGTATTTCTGAGCTGCTACAATAACAGACGTCTTTTTTCTCATTTTACCCCAAAGCATCTGCTCAGCCTTCCACAGCAGCTCATTAACAGATTAGTGTGTGGAGCATCCCCCGAACAGACGCTGTGTGTTCACCTCAGCATGAACAATAGTTTGATGTTCTAAAGTAAAAGAGCTGAGGATCTGATTCAAACACTCTATATACATAAGATACCTCCGTACAGCACTAATAGATTAGATTGTGAGTAACTTTCAGTAACAACAATCTGTTTAATGCACTAACACTAATGTACCCACCTTGCAGTTCTTCCACCAGTACTTGTTCTTTAGCTTGGCTGCGCAGCTTTCAAACTGGGAGGCTCCGGCTTGGAGAGCGTCAGCCCTGTCATCCAGTTCTGAAAGCTTCTGGTCCCTTTCCAAAACCTTGTCCACATTCACCCTCATGATGTCCACCACCTAGCCCACAGCGGCAAGGATGAGAAAGCATTTGGCAGGGGTGG
>OMLP01008128.1:2060-14625 GCA_900302685.1 Spondyliosoma cantharus | reverse complement strand
TGATAATTCCACAGCATCTAAAAATACAAACATGCCACGTCTGCCCTCTGCTGGTGACGTTCTGAATCACTAGTGAGAGACACACACACACACACACACACGCACACACACACACACACACACACACACACAAATGTTTACTTAAATGTTGTGTTTTATTCACCTCCTCTCTTACAGATGTGCTACTGACAAAAGATGCTCCCTGTACACATCGTCATCAGACACTGTTGGATATCACTTCATGTCATCGACCCGTCAGAAACCACGTGAAATGTTGACATCATCATCAGACCAGACAACTTGTTCAGTATTGAAGGTGGGTACAGCATAACGTTTAGTGCATTTATTGCATTGTAAAGCAGACATAGAAATGATAGTAGTGCAATTATACCCCATCAGAACTGAGGAGATATCTTGATAGTCTCAGCTAGTGTCTCGTCAATGCTAGACTTTGTATTGCATACAGAATTTAGGCAAGTGGAACGCAACAGGAAACGATAATTGTAAAAAATTGTGCTTTGGAAGTCCAAAGAATAACTGACTTGTATAGAAATTTTTACTGCAATAAAAATTAAGCAAATTGACGGAGCATATATATATATTTATATGATTTTTTAAAATTTTTATCGAAAGACTGTGCTCTCTGTGTTTCATCAAGTAGACGTCATGTATCTAGAAACTTGGTCCTTCAGAAACGAATGTGTGTGTCAGTGGTAGCGAACGTCACGGTGGTCCTAAACAACTGCAGTGCATCGTTCTAAACAGAGGAAAATACCTAAAAACACATGCTTTCTGAGGTGTTTAATATAGAGTCGTGTCCTGTGACTGAAACCCTTCTACTTTCTGTCAGCATATGTCTGTTTCTGTGCAATTTGATAATAATAAGAATCATAATAATAAGAATCATAATCATAATAATTATAATTATAATAATAATGATAATAATATCTGCATATTGAATGTACAGTATGTACAGCGAAGCCTTGATAAAGAATACATGTGACTGGTTATGTAGGTCATGTTGAATGGCTCATGATATGACAATGGTCCCAAAAAAGCCCTTCTGATGAAACAGGAATATAACATGTCATGCACATACATTAGCTTATTTACATAAGTGGCATGTTAGCTGAGCTCTATAGTTTTATATGATAACAGCAGATGGATTAACGTGAGATTTTCAGTGCTTATTGAGATGCATTCTTTTTTTTCTTAGTACTGTAAGACACAAAATAAAGGCAAATAGATTAAACATGTTTGGTATCTGCAACAAAGACATTTAACTATTCTGGAAGTTGAAGTTGTCTACATATGTATATTTGATGAATTTGTTGCAGCTTGCTCGGCAGAGAAATAAGCAGCGGTGGATGAGAGTAACATAAATATGCCACCAGAGGTCGCCCTCCAAATACCTATAGGCCTGCAGTACACATGCTTATTTCAGCTGTTAATGCCATGAGATAGTGAAATAATTTATTGGGCTTCTTAGACTTCTAAGGAGCCCGTCGCAATCAGTGGTGATAATGTCTTCTCCGTCTTGCAGCACAGTGATGTAGTGGAGGCTCGCTTCTTCTTAATTCATTGGGCAACTTAATTCAGAAGCTCCACTGATGTCTGAACATCTAAAGAGCAGCTGGGTGTCTTATAGTTCATCACTCCTTCAGTTACTGCCTCACCACTGTGTAGCAGTGAAGTGTGAAAGTTACAGCCCAATGGCCAGACTAGACTAGTTCTGCAAACCAGGGATATGTTCAAGTGTGTGTGTGTCACGTACGCAAAGACAGGCGGATGTTCTGAACGAGACATTGGGACTACTCCTGCTGCGTTGGTGCAGAAAAGACAGGGTGTTTTTAATGTGATGGTCACGTTTCACATATCACGTTTACATAACTGACCTAATCTTTACATCGGGAGGTGGAGGGGATGGTTGTGGAGTTACAGGCGGAGGAGGCTGCCAAGCTCGTGACCGCTGTTTGAGACTGTGTGACACCACTGGATCTTGTAAGGAGACCTCAGGACAATTTCCCAGCTGTGCTTGAGGCAACGAAAAAATAACATTTTTGTTGAGTAAGAGTAAGTAAGAATATCTCTGGCCATGATTGTGGCAACAAAACCAAGTATTTTAAGCCCACCAAAATCTGTTCTTAACCCTAACCAAGTGTTTTTTGTGCTAAATTTAACAAGACCATATAAGCACAGCGTTGTCACAACATAAGATCCTAAACCTAAAGAATCAAGAAGATGCAGCATAGAGAAATGTCAAGGTACAACATATCCGTGGTTTGCAGAAACCTAAATTGCCAACATTAATTCTGGCAACTGGATTGGAAAATGATCCCACTGATACGGTTCCCACTGTTCATGTCTGTGTAGCTCGTGGTGATGTGTTTATATCACAGAGACTTACATTCAGCACACATGCTGAGTTAACATTGAATCGTGTTATTGTCTGTAAATCTATTCTCTTTGAAATATCAGACAGTAAATCTACTCAACAAGATGTTTTTTTGTGTAGGAATAAACCTGAAGATCAAATAACTGTCTGATTTATCGTTTAGTTCTAAATAAAATAAAATAAACCCCCCGATAGAAATGATTGTACAGAACATAGATGTACATATAGTTATCAGAGCACAAGGACAGAGTCATTTTTTCAATCTCAACCTTTCAGGTCAGGAGACATTTGGTGTCCTGACACTGAAGCGTCTGTCTTTCTCTGGCGTCGCCTACAAATCTTTTAAACACTTTTGAATCTCCTGATATCTTCTTATGCTACATGTTATTTTTGTTGCGTTCTAGTGTTTTACTTTTGTGTGGGGGGGATCAGGAAATGCACACTACTGTACAACAAATGCAAATGTGAGTTGGTGACTGTGTATTAATTGTTGGATGAGCCTTCTTGTCTCAGGTATATCAAAAACTAAAGTTTTTGGTTGACACTGAATGGCATTTTTTATTTTATTTTAGTGAGCTTAGGTACCATGTCCAAGCGAACCACAGTTACTGTAAATAATCCTGACTTCGACCAGCATTTATACATTCAAGCTGTGACAAAAGATGCATATAGACTGTTGCTGTGCAAGCCCGTGCTCGTCATGAATGACTTTTGCATCACTGTTGCGTACATTGTGATCAGCCATACTGAGGGCCAAGATATGAATTATAGATAGAAGTATAGATAGTTACTGTAAAAAAATAAATGGAAATTTAAAAAAGGCTACTGGATAAACGAAGAGAGAAAGCAAGTGAGGAAAAAGGAATAATTGTGCCTTTGAGGAAACATTTGGTTAAACTGGAATGACCGCTCACAGAGAGCTGCACAAATGGAAGACAAACTGGTTTTCTGTCGCTCTCTGGGACGCCACGTTTATCAGAGAGGAAACCCTGGGAAGCTATTTGTGTTTGTACATGGTGTTATACTGATAGCACTGCTATGCTACAGTACTGTATGGTAACAGACTCTGACTTCACAGGTGTGATATTTGTCTACAAGAAGAGCTGAATGAGCCTACATGTGTCTGTGACAGCCGCGTCTGGGTGTCTGATCACACATGGGCTGGCTCAGCTGTGCCATGTGACCTCCGGTGTGAAATCAGGGACTTTGGGAACAAGGTCAGGAGGGTGAGGAAGGGAGGGTGTCGTGCAGTGACTGCACTGCTGAACTGGTTTTTATCACCAGTCGGTGTGCAGCTGTAGAAAGCGGCCCTGAGTTGTCGCTTGGCGGTGGGAGCAGGGAGCTCTTACCGAGGGGGCAGCAGTGAGGCGGAGGCTCCTCCGGTCAAATCTTCCTCCTCCTCCTCCTGCTCCTCTCCCTGTTTTTTTGCTTCTCCTCTTCCTCCAGCTCATCAGCCTCCTGCTTGTTCTCTCTAGAGGGACTCTTGCTCTTGTTCCCGTCTTCGCCCCGAGTTATGGCCAGAGAAGGTGGTGGCTGGCTGGAGAGATGAGGGCTGCTGCTGCCCCCTGGTGGCGCCCTGGTCCCTGTGCTCAATGACCTCCTAGCCCAATAGCACAGGCTGCTCCTGTAAGAGATCAGGGGGCAGAGTTCAAGAAAAAAAAAACAGCGGCAAAACAAACAAAGACCAAACCTTCTTAAAGTAAGATAGAGAAACAAACAAACATTTTCTCACCTTTGTCTGTGGTCGCATTCATTCTATCAACTCTTGAGTCTCAGAAAACTAAAAATGGACACAGGAAGCAGGAAAGTTGTAATTAATAATGCAGTCAGACCGTTAATTAATGAAGCTTCAGCTGTGCATTTGTCTCACCTGTTGGCTGGAGTTAGCTGAGGGTGGGGTGATTACACTTTGGTCCAGTAAGGGGTTCACAGGGGCAGAACAGGGGAGGTGCGTCGCACGCCAGTAAATTTCCAGATACTCAGCGAGGTGTTCACATGCGTCCTCCAGCTGATTCTCATCCAGGATGACGTCAAACATCTCCTAACGAGCCAATGACGAGAACATGAGTACACCAAAATCAATGTGTGGCCCTCAACTCTTTTTTTGAGCACTGAAATTACAAGTTTGTGCAGAGTGACGTACAGGTGGACACTGAGCTAGTTTGTCCCCTGCCATCATCTGGACGTTGAGGTGCTTGCTTTGTGACTTCCCTCGAGATTTGATCAGCCTCTGGAGAACCTGTGAGAACAGCCAGAGATGAAGAGAGCCGAGCAGTGAGAAGAAGAAAAAACCTGAGTAATGGAAATTCTTCATGATTTCCCTTTTTGTTTTTGTTCAAGTCACATAAAGAGACAACAACACGGCCGATCTGAACACAGTCTTCCATTTTTCAACTTCCTTTAATGTGGAGTCTGAAGTTTGAAGGTGTCTGATGTTAAATGTAATAAAGTATCTAAAGTAAAAGTAAAATATACATTTAGTTACATGTATTGTATGTATCTACTGTATAGAAATGGTCAACTGATTACCAGATCCAATATTCAGCATTTTTCAGATCTTCAGTCAGAATCTTGTTGTATCTGTTTGCTGATTAAACAAATTAATTTAACCCTTTGATAAGCAGGCTGTATTAAACCCTCTCTAATGCACAACACAGGTAAAAATGACCCTCATTCATTTCTAATGTAATTTCAGGCGTGGCTGAATGTTTCATCGCTATATCTTATAAAGTCAAATTATTTAATCTTTTAATATTCATGAAATATCTTGTTCATGTTTACCACAAATCATTATTTTTGTTTTGCCTCTCCTATTCTATGAACAAAAAGATTTCTTGTATTATTATATCATGTTAACAGGATTGGGTCAATCGCTTCGGTGAAACAAAAATTATTATTATTCAAAAAGTAAATAAGGAAAAGAAAAATAAGGATTTGTGATGATCAAAAACAAGTTGATTAATGAATACCTCAAATACTGGATGATGAAATTAAAATACAGCAAAGACGTGGAAAATAAAAAATCAATCAGGTCATTTGTGACCTGTGTTTTGCATCAAAGGGTTAAAAAATGCACTGCTTTGGCTCTGATGGCGTCTGCAGAGTAATTAGTAACTTAACCTATAAAATAATTGTCAGTAAAAAGTCGAATATTTGTCTCCAAAATGAAGTGGAGTGGATGTAAAAGCCGCCAAAAAGGGAAATACTCAAGTAAATCTTTAGTACATTAGTTGAGTAAATGTATTTAGTCACATGATGAAACGACATCATCACACAAGCGCTAACTAACTAAACTAAATATTTTCATTATTGGCTCATCATTAAATCGTTGAAATATTTTTTGTTTTCTCTTACCAGGAGCCCAGAGCCTAAAGATATTCTTTCTGCTTGAATAAACAACCAAAATGATAATAATAATAATCGATTATTCCACTGTTTCACATCTTACTTTAATAATAATCAACAACCATATAGACAGGAATCTTGGATGAGGTTTATGTGGGTGCTTTACTTTAGGCGAGGACACTTTGACGTAGACGATGATGGGAGCCAGAGACGTCTTGAGGAGCTGTGCTGGGTGGTTGATGGTGTCTGCATCCAGGACGACCAGTTGAAGAGACTTGGCCAGCTCAAAGATCCTCTCGATCTCGCTCTGAACCTCGGCTGTCAACAAACCAGAGGAAGACAGGAAGATGTCACATTTAACGGAGCAACCTCACTCCTTAAATCAAAGAAAGCAGAGGCATCTATTCTTAGCAGCTATTAATCTTTATTTAGCACAAAAACATCAAAGAGCAACTTTCTGTTCACTCACCCAGACTGGAGCGTGTGTTGGATCTCTCCATTATGGCCTTCTTGTTCAGCACTGAGCGCTTTGCCAGCGACAGATCAGCAGTCACCCGTGTAATAGAGATCCTACGGAAGAAGCGTCTTATCACATCACATCCACAACCGTTCCATTTCAAAGGAAGAGATGAACTTGTACTCTCTTGAAACTAAAAATAAATCATCATCATCATGATGTCCTATCGACCATGAAACGTGATTCCACGAACAGCTCTGCCGCTCGGTCACAGCGTCGCTGTACGCTGAGTGGCAGCTGTAGAGAGCCGTACCCACCTGCCGTCAAATCTGTGCTTTAGGAAGTCAAACAAGGCTTTCTGCATCATGTCCGTTACCTAAGCGACAGTTAAGAGGAGGGAAGAGGGGAGAGAAGTTAGGAGAGAGATGTGCCATGAAATATACACATTTAGCCCCACATTAGTATTTCCATCATAACTTTTAAGTCACTTAGTTTAGTCCACCTATATAGTATTTAAAATCACGATATCAAGATTTAGTTTATTACAGATGTTTTCAAAGCCTCCTCAGGGGAGCTCCAAACAGTTTCAGGGGAGGCTCATTGAATGGAAGTACAAAGATTTTGCATTATCCAAAGAAAATCCTAGTTCATTAATTTTCTGTTTTATTTGTGTCACCTAACATTTTTACACTTTTCCTGTCTTTGTCTTTTTCCCAGCCTTTTTCTGTGTGCAGATGTGTTTCATTAGGTAACCAGTCCATGTGTATAGAATTCACTCTGGTTCGTCTGCATTTCCTGTTCCTGCTTTTGTTCCCTGTTGGTTTACGGTTTGTTCTTAGTTTTGTAAGGTTCATTTTTTATTTTTTTTTCAGGTTCTCGTCAGCCTGGTTTTGTTGCCAGTTTCTTTTTTGTTACCATTTTGATTTTTTGATTTAAGCTTTGTAAATAAAGCTTGCCCTTTGGTTTTTTTGGTAAAACATCTTTTTCTGAGCTTTTTCTGAAAGGAGGCTGTGTTTATGGAGACCCTTTTTTTTTTTGGGACGAGTAGTCCCGACATCTCCAGCCATATTTGTGGCAACCAAACTAGGTATAACCCAAAACAATATATCTTCCTGACCCTAACCAAGTGTTTTGTGCCTTAACCTAACCAGACCACAAGCGCAGTGTTATCACGGCATAAAATACAAAAATTTACCTCAAGAAACTTTAAAATGCAACATAAAGAAATTATTCAGGCGATTGAGTTGAAAAGGCAGTCAGCTAAGACAGAAATGAGCAGCGTTGAAGTTTCCCTCCACTCAACAACACATCTTATAGTTACTTCAGTCGGATGTTTAACCTTCAGTTTGCAGAATGATGAATATACAAAGACATGCATCACTCTGTACGGTTGACACTAAGGCCTGTTTTTACAGTTTGGAGAGCGAGACATCTTGTGTACAGTTGTTTGTCTATTGAAACCATATTTGCATGTATTCATAGAGCCTGGAGTTTTCAATAAGAAAGAAGGAGTAACCCTAATTTCAAGAACTTTCGGGTGAAACAGCCATCAAACTCTTTTTCTAATTATTATTCCAAGCAGAGTTTATTTTTGTCTTCAAACATGTGCAGAGGGGATCTTTGAGGATGACATGGAGGGAGACGGTGTGTGTTCGGGTGAAGTCTATTTTCAAACAGTCCTAAAAAATGGATGGCCTTCAGAATAGGGGATGAAGCGCACAGCGGTGTTGCTCCTCCACAGTGTAACAGAGAGATGGAGAAACAGAGAGAGCGAGTGCATGAGAGGGAAGGAGGAAGGCAACGTCGCAGAACAATGGCGAGCAACCGAATGTAACATGTACAAGAGAGACAAAGCAGGGAGAAAGAAAAGAACGAGAGGGGAAGAGAGAAGGAGGCAGCCTGGCGTTCACCACTGGAGCATCCCCAAAGCACATCACCAGAGCGCTACATAAATATTTCACACACACACACACAAAACAAACGGCTTGGCACACAGCTTGCGCAGTCACAGAAGAGAGAGCAAGAGCAGAGAGAAAATGTTGAAGCACGGAGACATTCTGTTCAATTACACGCCTCACATTTCCGCATATTCGACGATTAATCGAGTTTCGCCGCAGTGTGTTTTCATACATCTCATCTCATGTGTGTTACGGTTCAGTGTAGGAGAACATCACATGCAATCGCCGACACGGTGGGGCAGACGTGCAGTTCTGTACGACTCAAAATGGATCGACGACTCCTCTTGTGTGCTCCATAATTTCATCAGGATGTGACTGTGGTGTTTAGTATCAGTGTTAATGGGATAATGGAGGCGAGAGTGATTCCCTTTAGATCAAGCTGGGCAAGTCCATATTGGACCAGAAAATTCAGCCCGGATTAAACTGGAACAAACAAAGGCAGTCCACAGAAGACGACCAGAGACTGAGCTCCAACACTCCACATACGGCTGGCAGATGCAGATATTTTCATTACTGACTGATTTACCAATGGTCTTCTTTTTTTGGATGAATTAAATCAAGTGTGTAAAATAATTACAAATAACCATCATACTTATTTGTCTACTAGTACAAATAGGACGACATGTGTTAGCAGGCTGTACAGAAGCACAGTGGGGGCTTTGAGCTTAATGCTAATAACTGGCATGCTAACATTCCTATAGTGCTGATGTCCAGCAGGGCTGAGAGACTTCACCAGTCCTCTACAAACAAAACTCTGATGCCTTTAGACGACAAATTAATTAGCAAAATGTTCTTTCCGTTGACTAATTGACTCATTGGCTCAGTGATTTCAACACAAGCTCCACATTTGATAACAACCAGGTAAAAACTCAGGACTTCAATAAGCAAAACCAAAGTGGACACTGACGGCTGTCTCACCTCATAGCCCTTCAGTGAAGGGCCCACCAGCACCACCGGTCGCATAGAAGGGACCACATCGTATGGAGGAAGATGTTCGGTCTGCATGGGCCACAAACACAGACGGAGTGGAAAATATACAACGTGTTGACATAAGAGTCATAAGTAGATGCTCTGCATGCCACAGAGCCATAAAAAGTGCACTTAAATGCATCAAGTCTAGCGGTATGAATAAGGGTGACCATAAATAAATTGTAAAAATGTCAGGTGTTGAAGTAATAGGCAGACATACCTGTTTCTGCTTCTGTTTGGCTTTCAGAATAAACAGAAGGAACGTTAAGCAAGAGAGATAAAGGCTAATAAAAACATTACAGGTCATTACTTCAGGAGAAACTGTCTGAGTTTTAGGGCTCTGTAAGAGTTTAAAAAGAAAGCATGCATGCCATGCTGGACTGAGGAAAAATTTACACTACAATAGTCCTGTATGTACATCTGACACTAAGAGAGCATGCAGGCCCAGAAGAAGCAGAGCAGACAGACTCAGAAGCAGGACTCCTGCGGTCCCACCTACCTCCGGATGAAGCGTTTCCTCCTTTCCTGTGGAGCAACATAATGCAAAGCTTCATTATGCGTGAATCCCCTCAGGGAGCAATTTAGAAAGAAGGACTCAGAGCAACACGTGAACAAGAACTAGTTCTAGAAAAAAGTTTTCAAAGGCGAATTAGGGCAACACAGAGAGACAGAGACAAGTAGGGGAGTGAGAACAGAGACGCAGAGCAGTGTGACCTCTGACCTCGCTGCTGCTTTCTGCTCTTGTTTTATCCTCATGGCCTCTAGTTTGACTGGGCTCGGGATGAACGTGATGTCTGCCCCTTCCTTCACCAGCCGGCCGATCCACCAGTCATTGTTGTATTTCTGCATGATGACAGTGAGACACAACTTTTATCACTTTTTGTGTTGACGTGGATACAAGTTGACTTCAGCAATGACAATCTTAATGCTGAAGGCCTCTCACCTCTTTTATGTGCAGAAAGTCTTTGGTTTCAAAGTTAATAGCAGAACCTTGGACTGGACAATCTTCATCAAGGGCCCCACAGTAACTCACATTGGTTTTTACTGCAAATGCTACTGGTTTGGACTGTGGAAAGATTTAGAAAATAAACATTCAAAATAAAATATAAGGCAATAAACTACCTTTGCCTCACTGCCTTTGTGCTTCATTCTGAAGATCCATTTCCATAGACCTTAATGAACGGACAACAAGATTAAATGCGTAATGAAAAGCAGCCTCTGAGGATTATGACAACTCAGCTGTTTGCACGCTGCTCCCCGGGAACTGAAGGTGAATTTAAAGTCAAGCACTGACCTTTGACCACTCTAGCTCTCACCTTGGCTCTCTCCAGCTGCAGCTGAGCCTGGCGCTCGGCTTCACGCCGAGACGCCTCCTGGTCCTCCTCCAGGGACAGGTCGGAATCCGAGGGTCGACTAGTGTAGGAATCGGCTGAACCCTGGAAGAAAAGAGGAGAGGAAATTAATAACACATATGATAAATCCACCACGGTAACGCACCTGACAGCTTGTAGCAGCTGTTGCAATTTGTTCAGAGCTACTTCTGATAAAGTAAGTATTGACTTATAGACAATATCTCCGCTGCAGCCTCAAACAGATCACCTCTGTGTCTTCCATGTCCCTCTCCTTGTTCAAACTGTCTCTGAACCTGCCTGTCCTTTCCTGAAGCCATGTGACCCAGCCTGCAAGGACCAGCCAGTTCCTGCAGCTTTCCAAAGCAGCCGTCTCAGGGGAATGTGTGCGTGAGTACTGCAACAACACCAACTACCAGCACAGTACTTGTTGTCTATTCATCCACTCAGCCAGACAGATGTTGGCAAAAGCCCAGAGAGCTCAACCAGGAAAAAACACACAAAAGATGCAACTCTGACAGAGTGCAGGTAATTAAGCCTGTCATGACATTTGTTGGACGATGCATCCTTGGAGAAAAATATTGTAAAAAAAAAATCAATGTTATTGTCATTTCAAAGACAATTTTATGCCACTGATAAGATTATAATATAATATAATAATAATGCAAATACACCCTTTCAAAGAGCAATGCACTTCTAATTCTTTAGAACATAGAGACATTGCAAGTGGAACGTGATACAAATATGATAATGTCCTCTATGAATAAAATTGAAAGAATGTGCAATAAAAACATTAAATAAACTGGACTCTAGGACTCTTTTAACAGAAACTGCATATAAACACAACTGACAATATCAACGTCAGCGGTAATGATCAAGGTCACGCGATCATAATATATATATATATATATATAATATAAGATATGTGCAATAAGTCGACAACAACACTGATAATACAGGATGATACTACAAAACATAACGTTCAGTCCATTTTCTAGACTTCAGATTGGTCTGTATCAACAAAGGACCTGGTGTAGTGTCTACACTGTAGTCATTTATAGTCAAACAATATAAAAGGTGTTTTGCCCATCACTCCCCAATATCTCTATTTAAACATATCTGCAGTGTCTACATATCTGAACGTGAGTTGTCTGACCGAACTATCCTTAACATTACTTAACATTTTACATATTTACATATTCAACATAATATTTCACAAGATTAATTTGGATGAACAAACCTGGCCAAAAAAAATTATGTATACATATACATATACAACATATAATTAAAATGTGTTTGGCTGACACCGCAATTCTTACTCCTAAAAGTATTTAAAGTAACTCCACCAATCTGTCTACATCTCAGTCTTGGGGGGTGCTACTGCTCATGTGAAAACAAGCAGTATAAAGCCTTTTGTAGCTCCAGAGGAAGATGCATATAATCTGATAGAATTCCTCCAGTGATGTCAATCAGTGGCTAAATTTCATTGTGGGTAATGTATGTGCCAGATTTAGAAAAGGAAGAAGAGTGCGTGGGATTAAAAAGACAATATCTCAATAAGGGTTTCCTGTATAGATTTTGATCATCTGTTTTGAAGCAGTCCATAATGAGTTCACAGTTTTATTTGGCTTTTCAGAACCTGGTGCCTACATTACCCACAACGCACATCAGCTGGAGGCAATTTATCAGATAGCTTCCTCTGGAGCTAAAAAAAAAAGGCTCTGTACTGTAAATCAAACTCTTCTCTGTGAAAAACTGTAAAGGAAAGTAACAAACACAGATCCTACACATACATACAGATCCTGTCTTACACCTTAAGGTTCATACACATGTAAACTTACAGACTGATAAAACTCTCATGAAGCCTCACTTTACCCCATCCTCCTTAACGTCTCACTCCATCAGCTCTTCCCCTGGTGACTACAGTCCCAGCTGGTTGCAGGGTTTGGAAGAGACTCCTCACAAACCAGACAGGAGCACCCACATAACAGCCAAATATAGCTCGATAACAACGTCATCCTTCTTTTACCTTTTTTCCCCGTGTCTCCTCCTCCTCCCTCTTCTCTCCCCTCCTCCTCCCCAACACCTCCCT
>OMLP01008119.1:1808-17410 GCA_900302685.1 Spondyliosoma cantharus | reverse complement strand
CCCCACCCTCCACCCTCCACCCTGCACTCCGGAGAGTCTGGGGTGTTGTTTTGTCGTCACTCCGCCGACCACCAGGCGCATTTTGCTACTAGTCCTCTCCAACATAGATGTCTGAGGGTCTAAGTTCCCACACATACAGACACACACACACACACCACCACTGTGGGCTACGAGGCCACCGTCACAACACAGTGCAGATCTGAGAAAAAAAACAACAAAAAAACAGGCCTGCGACCGAGATCTGGCCCACAAACTGTCCATAAGACACAAACCTGATGCATGTGATGAAGGGGAGCCAGCTGATTATGAAAGCAGCTGTGTGTGATGGGAGCTCTGCAAAGTATAAATGGAAGAATATCTATCTATCTGTCTGTCTATCTATCTGTCTGTCTATCTATCTGTCTGTCTGTCTGTGCATCATGTGGTGGAGCTGCTGGAAAAGGCTAACTCTCTGCTAGACATATCAAATCACAGAGAGGGAGTCCTCTGACACGAAACTGAGCTCTAGAGTGCGAAATCCTACACTGAAATAACACAAAAGCGGTGAAATGAAGGAAAATCTGCCTGAGCTCTGGTGTTAGTCCGAGGAATGCAAAGTGTACAACCTGTCGGCGCGCTCATATCTCTCTGTAGACGCTCTGGCGATGTCTGACTGTGGCCTCTCTGATCTCAGAGCATTCAATAAGCTTTTTTTTTATTTTTATTTTTTATAGTGGTTGGACTGACCCTTCCATCAGTGGTTTTTGTGCCGAGCGGCCTACGTGAATAAGCTAAATCAAACGCTCGTGCCCCCAGCAAGTGTTTCCAACCAAAGGGTCGTTGCTTTCTCATTACCAGTGGCCAGGGGTTTTGCAGTCAGTATAGTGTGCAAGTGTGCAGAGCAACATTTTGCAGTAAATTTTCTACCGGTGGATCAGCTGTGCTGGAGACCTGAGCTGTGATGCTACCCATCATAAATCATGCTGGTGGGAGGCTAATGGATTTTACCTGTTCTACTAGCTAAAGGCGCAGAGTCAGCCAATATATCAAATCACATCAGTTGAGAAAATCATTAAATCATTTGTTATCTTTTCCACACTCCAGCGAGGCGAGCGGCACGCCGTCGTACAGGAGGAATTCACGAGCTTGATTTGTTCCCAGTAACAGATGAACATTTTCAAGGGGGGTTTTCTGCAGAGGTAGACTGGCAGTGGTGGGTGCTGGATCATAATCTTTCCCTGCAGTTACCCGCAAAGCAATCAATTATCACATAATAAGTTTCACTCCTGCACTCTAGTGCCCCTTTTTTTTTTTTTTCCCTCCAGGCGCAACGTCGTAACCCCCCCCCTTTGACGTTTTAGCGATCCTCCATTTTTTATTTATTTATTTGTTTTGTTTTGCCTCGGTTGATTCCACGCTTGAGTCCCTTCTGCCGGACCTGTGGAGCCGGCAGCCAACTTAAAGAGCAAGTGTCACCCAGTCAGTCAGCGAGTTGACTCAGCCGGTAGATCGTCTGTCTCTATGGTAACCAGGAGAGGCTTACATGCTCCGCAACACAATTATATTCTCCCTCTGCATACCTTTAACTTTGAATGAGTTATGGAAACAGTCGCACGTCTGTGGCCACACACTTAAGTTCTTCAACTCGTCATACGTCAAGTTAAATAGCATCTTTTAAAAAAAACAACCATATACTATAATTTGATATGATATAATTACAAATAATTGTCCTTTGCAAACAAGTGGTGAAATATCCATGTTACATTTCGGAAAAATTCGGTGTCTGTTTGATCAAACTCGTCTTTTTTACTTCTTTTATAGTTTCTCTAATAATCATTAAAGGTGCACAATGTCGTTTTGGGCAAGAAATGTTATTCCAAACAAACTAGAATAGCAAACTCGAAACGACAACACCATTTCATGCTGTTTTACTTTGTTTATATGTGGCGGACCCTGCCACCTTTCTAGCTTCAAACGGTGTCATGGGGACCTTATTTTCCTCTGGGAACAGCTTGTTTATTCACTTATGAACAAAAGAAATATTTCTGCGTTTGGATTATTAACTCATTAATACCACAAATACACATTTTGAGATCAGATGTTACAAAATCTACATAGTGTGCCTTTAACATTGGTTATCGCTAGAATATCCAAATAGGAATCTCCTGGTCCAGTTCGACCGATGCCTTTGGTGTTTCTGTAATAACCACATAGCTGCAAAGATTTGATTAACATGGAAGCCTCTCAGAAAACTAAATAAATCATTACACTTACTTTGGAATGCACCAGTTAACCTTATGTTCTTTTTTCCTCCCACCTATGAAATGTCAACGTTCCCCAAGACATTTTGACAGCTGCCTGGGGTGCAGAAGGATTTTGGCAGAACATGCGTGGAGCAGTTTAAAGGATGATGGTTTTCTAAAGCAGACAGAGCGAACAGACTCCTACCGTCGGGGGGCCGAGGTGACACAGACCGTTGACCAAAATGCAAACATGTTAGTAAAACTGAGACGGTTCCACTTTCTCACAGGCCAGTGTCATGACTCGGTTCAGCCCGAGCGTCGTTTTGGCAGAAAACCGAATCCCCTCTTGAGAATGAGACCGACTGTGCGAGGGGGTTTGCCAAAGGTAGGGTCGGTGATAGCAGACGTGCGAGACTTGAAATGTTCTCTTGGAACAGGGAGTGCAGCTGGGTGGTGCACTGTGTGAGGGCTACAGGTGAGACTCAATCAGACCTTGCAGTTTGACTGATGTTTAGCTGCCAGTGAAGTCTTTCACCTTCTCCTCTGTGAGGAGGAGAGCAGCAGCAGCAGCAGCGCCGGCACTGGGCACTGAGCCTTCAGGGAGGAGTGGAGGGATAGAGGATTGTAGGCAGGTTTGCTGGGAGGAATTTAGGAGTTCGCTGTCACACAAAATGGCATTTGAGGAAAATGGGCAGATCCACGAGGTAAGGGAGAGATCAGAAGGAAGGTAAATGGAGCCACAAAGCGAAAGAGATTTCCCCCCTTATGTCTGCCCCACTGGTGGAATTCAAGTCTCACTCTTTTCCCGTTTGAAGTCGCGGCAACCATTCTAATACTCTGCTTTATCTTCGCTTGTCCTCTTCTGCGTATTTTATATTTTGTAATGAGACAAATCCACTTTGCTTTAATTGTAAAGAGGCTATATGGTTGTATAAACAACACAGTTATCCCTGCACTCTTTCTGGTTTATATTTCTGTATTTTTAGTGAAAGAAGTGTTTTATCAGAACTGACATTTGACAGATTCACACTATGATTTGATGAATGTGGAGGCGCGTTATACAAATATTAATGTCATTCTTTTTGCCTTTATCGCCTCTTCTTAACTGCAGCGCCGGGTCGTAACGTTTCCCGTTTTACCCTTAGGTAAAACAGTCATGTTGATCAACCACGACACTGTATTTCAGCAAAATGTCACTATAAGCGACAACAGGACTCCCAGGTGACAGAGTGGGCAGAAGTGAGAACCACTTTCCCACCTCTCCTCGCGACACTCTTATCTATAGAGGTCACTGGCAGGTGAAGGGGTATGCTTGGGTGAGCTTCTCCTGCAGCTTGTGAGTGTGTGGAGTGATGGCCATGCTGAGCATGAGTCATGAAACACTGACTCTCTGGTCCCTTCTTGTACTTAGACTTGGCACCCCCGATGGTCTTAATAAGCTGGGTTTTTGGCCCGGCGGTGTTCCTACTCTGTGATATTTCTCAGGGTCTTAAACTCCATCGGCGAGTAGTTTCGCCTCGACTGTATTCTTTGTTGCAGAGTCAAACATCTTAACAAGAGATGCAGCAAATAGCAGACCCATCAGGCGATTTCGAGCGTGGCTTTGAAGGTCCACCTCCATACTGTGGTACAGGCTGCCTACAGTTTTTCCTCTATGTAGGAACCATCTGGACCATTGCAGGATCACAGTGTGAGGCTTTGTGGCAAATGCTGCTTCGCTGGTAGAGTTAAAGTTCTCTCTTCAGTCAGACAGTGGACGCCTCGTTTGTGTTTTTGAAAGATATTTCTCCAGAAATATTTTGTTGCTCAGAAGGCACCTCCGTAAGCGTCTGGCTCGATGTGTTTGTCTTTTTTGTGCAGGATGCTTTTTGCAGCACACAGCGCTTAATGGAATTTACAGTATGAGCCCTTTAGGTCTCGCAGAGCCCTAATAGCTCTGGATGAAGGAAGTAAAGTGTGTACTCCACTCATGCAACTTGTAGTACAGTAGAGGTCGCCCAAGCATTAGCTAGGTCTAAACTGTGCTTTTGGTGTAGCGAGTAGCTCTGCGATTTTTGTAGTTTCGATGTGCAGTCAGTGCACGGATGAAATGGTCTCTGCAGCGATAGCCACCACTGCGCTGCCACAGTTGCGCGCCGTGTACAGGGTGAGTTTTAATAGCCAAACAGATCTCACCTTCTCAGCCTCACACGTTCTGAAGATTTTTAGTTTAGCTGTGCCCAAGCCAGCTTACTATCTGCCCCACTGTTTGGCATTCTAGTTGGCAAGCCATGATTGTGATCCGCCGAACATCTGAGCACACTGAAAGAACTAACTTCTTGTTCATCCCCCTTTTTGATTTTATGCTGAGTTCTGTATCGCGATCTGCCTGAATCAGCTTGTAGTCTTGTGGGTCTACCGCACCATCTGGGATGGCAGATGATAACCAAGTTTTTCAGAGCAAAAAGTGCTGAGATGCAGGAACATGTCACTCCCAGTTGTGTTCAGCAGTTCTAATTTATCCATCTTTGCTGCTCAGGTAGTGAACTTTGGTGAGACATGCCGTAGTCCAGTAGCGAAAAAAACCTTGGTGCACGTTCAACCTTCGCCACTGCCTAAAAAAAAAAAATCGATGCTGTCAAAGCTTTTGATAAAATATTTGAGACAGCTGAGAAATGTGAGATAAAAATCCAAAGGCACGGTGTCAATAATATTCAGCCTATCAGAGATTCTCAGTGAGTGATGGCAAGCGCATGTTTCACTAACAACATGAATTTTAATGTAAATGTAAACAAAGGAGGGAGAAAAAAAGCACCAAATCGCTGTGGCCGCCAGGCACAGTGCCATCTGGAAGACAGGCATGAGGCCAACTGGAAGACATTAAGTCATGAGTGTCATCAACCATAACAATCATGTCACTATCAAAGCACGCCTATTCATTCTGGAAGTGGCTGTAACGGCAGAGCGATGGGAACAGCTGAACAAATCATTTTGGATTACATTTTTTTAAATGGCCATTTTGTAAAAAATGATTTTTGCAAACATAAATTCAACGGTGAACGTTTTTTTGTTTCTTTTTAAAGAGAAGATCAAGAGATCATGCAAGTGTCAAAAAGGCTTAACTGAATTAAATTAAATTAAAATCACTTTGTTTGTGCCTGAAGGGGAATTGCAGAGGCACGTATGGCAGGACAAATCACAAGTAAAATTTGAATTAAAAAATGTCAAACCAGAAACACACATAACAAACAGTGCAGTGTTGCTGATTCAGAGTTTAATCAAATACACTTTAATATGACCATAATGAAGATCCTTGTCAAACTCTTTATTGACCATATTTTTTAACAAGCAAAGACAGCAACGCTGCATGAAACATTTTCAGTTTAATTGAGAATAACTTTATTAACATCACGAATGATGATGCTACGATGGTAACCGTCCGTTGTAGCAACAAGAGATGTGTCTGGAGTGTATCCGCTGATTATCTTTTTACTCCGGCCTGCTTTTTTTTTTTTTTCCCCCTGCGCACATGAACACACAAAGCGCACTCACTGTTCACGCCACATTGACTAGAGGCTCGCCCCTGCGAATGTATAAAGGGACACATCGATAACTGAGCAATTAGTGCATCAATAACCTGCACTTCCAATTTTAATGTATTCAAAAGGAATTGGATTTCTCATCGGATTTCTGTATATTTGTGTTTTGCTGTCTAGCTTAATATACATTTGCTTTGCTCCTCTGCGGAACGCTGTTTTCTCCGAGAAGGTGCAGAATGTACCGATTTGAACTCAGATTAACACGCCGTGCTCATATTCGTGTATATTTCTGGCTGTTCTCACAACCCCACGAAAGGCAAGAAATCACTGATCCCTAATCTCAGGGCGACGGTCGATACAAGATCCGGCACCTGTACTCCTTTTGTTTTTTTCCCTCATTTGTTAAATTCTTCAGCTCACGTAATGCTTCAATTACACATTGACCCTTGGCCCTTGTATGGCTTTATTGATAGGACAGGTTCAGAGATGACAGGAAACGAGAAGAGAGGGTGTTGGGTGATACCCGGCAAGGTGCCCCAGGCCGGGACTCGAACCCGGGGCCACTGCAGCGAGGACAGTGCCTCTGTACATGGGACGCCCTCTCTGCCAACTGAGCTAATGGGTGCCCCAATTACACTTTTTAACTAAAAATATTGATGTTGAGTTTGTAACGTTCTTTAAAGGCTTGAAGGGTTCCATGATTCATGAAAGTTTAAAGGACCTGTTCCAACTTTGTCGAGAAGTGACTAATACAAACAGTGTTTAATCTAGTCGGGGAAAATTCCTATCTGTCTAATAAGGTCAGGATCGTAGCCAACTCGAATCAGTATTTTGGATTAGCGTATCAGTAACACAAACATGCTGCAGTAGCCGGCGCAAAAACGGGGTGCGCCGAAAGCACGCACACGCACACACACCAGCACTTCACGACTGGTGAGTAGAAATCACATGACATTTGGTAAAACGTTGCCACTACTAAGTTTTCCGGAACACTGGACCTTGATACTTAACCTCAATGTCTGCTCCCATTTCAATTACCCACACACACACACACACACACACACACACACACACACACACACACACAGACACACACTCTCACACACATTCACACAAGAAACAATTATAGTCTAAACTCACTGTAGCATGAAAAAAAGACAGAATTCTTTAGCTGGAGGGAATACAGATCAAAGAAGACACTAAAATAATGGGACGTAATTACAAAGTTGAAAGGTTCAAAATCAAACATAATGATTACAGTGTCTGAGTGAGCCAGCAGCAATGGAGCACGGGTGGAATTCTCTGCATTGTGCATTGTTTGCAAGCTGCATGTGATGATAACGGCCAAGTTGCATAATCTGCATGGGAAGAAATGGCCTCGTTGCCTCCGTGGCCTTTAGAATGAAAGCCCTTGTTGTGGCTTGTTTGCAGAGGACTCTCTGGCAACATCACACGGTTCAAATTTGTCGATAGACAATATCATGGCAGGTTGGCAAGGATTTATTTTTAGGGTATGTTTGATAGTGTAGGTTACCTCTGAGCTACATTGCTTCACCCCTCAATGTCTATTAGTGTAATACTGAAATAATGAGTCTCTCAGGCTGCGTTGAATCGGATTTGGTATTACATTTTTATTTGATTATACAGCTGAAACAATCCACACTGGCCCTCGTGTTTGTTTTGCTTGTAAGCTCACAAGATATAATTTTCTTCTTCCTACATTAATTTCTACATGAAAATTCGCAAAGCTGAGACTTTCAGTGAAGCTATTGAAGCCCTAGGACAGAAAAGAAACCATGTTGGGATAGAGTTGTGGTTGCATTATTATTATTTTTTTTTAATGCATAATTTCCCTTTGTTGTTGTTGTTTTTTTCTCTAATTGTGATATTGTGCTTCCAGGCCTGCTTTAGCTTTTGGCAAAACTTATTGACAAAAATAATTTATTTTACAGCGGTAGAGTTATAATAGAACAGTGCAATGAAGACAGTCTTTCTTCCTGCTGACTAAATGTATCACTCTCATCTGAAGCAGTTGTTGATGTGAGTTCTGTTATTTTCCTTTATAATTGGTGTTAGTGGTAATTATTGCCCATGGAGCCCGATACAGCTGCTAGACGTTTTATCGCTGAATCTTTAAAACACGATTTCCAAACGGAAACAACATTCTAACGTGAGTATTCTTCTCCCTCTAATTTCCAGGCAGATCTTCTGATGACCTAATGGAACTGAATTTACGAGTAGTGCTGTTTTGGGTCCTGGTGCTGCACTGTGGTTCTGCTGAAGGCAGCATCCTGTACCGGGTCCAGGAGGAGCAGCCTCCCAACACTCTTATTGGTAGCCTGGCAGCAGACCAGGGCCTGCCAGACTCGGGTCATCTCTACAAGCTGGAGGTGGGTGCTCCTTACCTTCGTGTCGATGGAAAAACGGGAGACATTTTCACCACAGAGATTCCCATAGACAGAGAGACCCTGAGAGACTGCCGAACCCTGGCGAAGGGGAAGCCCTGTTTCCTGGAGTTTGAAGTGTCAGTGACAGATCTGATACAAAACCAGAGCCCACGACTCATTGAAGGACGCATTGAGGTACAGGACATCAATGACAACACTCCACAGTTTCCCTCGTCTGTGCTCACCATCTCTGTCCCCGAGAACACCATCATGGGGGCACTATTCTCCATACCTCTAGCCACAGACAGGGACTCAGACAGGAATGGGGTGGCGGATTATGCTCTGACTGCAGGTCCAGACGCCGCGACCCTGTTTGGTTTACAGGTGGCTGACGACAGGGGGGGTAAACTCCCACAGCTTATTGTCCTGGGCAACCTAGATCGCGAGTTAAAGGATTCCTATGACCTCACCATCAAGGCTGTGGACGGAGGCAACCCTCAGCGCTACAGCAGCGCTTTGCTGAGGGTGGTTGTCACCGATGCCAACGACAACGCTCCCAAGTTTGAAAAGTCCGCGTATGAAGCGGAGGTGTCGGAAAACAGTCCAGTGGGGCACTCTGTGTTGCAGGTAAGATTCTAGTGTAAAAAGAGACTTGCTTTTAAACAATTTTGTTTTATTTTATTTTCATTTTGAATCAATTTGCAGTCTGACACAAGTTAAATAGAAACCATATTTGTTTGTGCTGCTTGATGTGCTGTTTTGAATGCTATATTCAGCACCAAATAAACCACAATGCTCAGCCAATTTATCAAGATGTTTTTGAAAATTAGTCTGTGCCTCATGTTTGCGCAGAGTTTTATTCCACAGATCAGTCTTTATGCGTAACTCCCTATCAGAGTTTTTTTTTATTTTTTTTATTGGGGTTTTGTGCTTTAAAATATTTAGAAATGGCTTGACAGCTCTGAATGTTCAGAATTTAGCCTCCAGTTTAAAGCTCTTGGAAAAACCAAGGCCAAATTTATTTCCCTCTCACTTCACATGTTTTCATCGTATTCATCTTTTTAAAATTAGTTTTATGCAAGTTGTTTCACTAATATTAATTAATGTGCATTTTTTAGTAATATTAAGTATTGGAGCATTTGCATGTTATGCTTGTACAGGTAATTAAGCTGCTTATTGCTTTTGTTGTGCTATTGTGCTTGCAGAAATTGAGTTAGAGATACACAATGTCTGAGTGTAGGAGTGAGACGCTCTGTGTAGGATTTTCTCTACATACTGCTGTGAAATTGCACTGACTGTGATGAAAGACATAGCAGCTCTAATATTTTGCAGTATGTTGTCATGTAAACCTTCTCTCCATTTTCTGGAATAAAAGAAAGGGGGGAAGAAGGAGAAAAATGCCTGTGGCATAAATATCAAGAGCAAATGGGAAATGCAGTAATGGAATATCCCCAAATAAAGCTTCACTTGCTGTCCTTTGAAGTGATCAGACATCTGTTGATTCATTTATGCATTCATTGACCGATGATTAGTAGAGAAAATCCTACACTGGCTTCCTTTTAATTCTAACACCAAATCATTTGGACATAAATCTTGCCTTTAACCACATTATTCTTTTTATTGTAGGTCAAAGCAAATGACTCCGACATGGGCCCTAATGGAGAAATTGAGTACACCCTTCACCAGGCAGTAGAACCAGTGCCGAAACTCTTACGAATCGATCGGTCCACAGGCATTATCTATGTGAAAGGACCACTGGACAGGGAGGAAATCAGCAGCTTGTCTTTCTACGTGGTGGCAAGGGATAAGGGTCCTCAACCTAAAAGCTCGAAGACGTTTGTAACCATTGAGGTGACTGATCAAAATGACAATGCTCCAGCTGTTGAGATCCGAGGGATAGGCCTTGTGACACACAGTGAAGGAGTGGCTAACATTTCAGAGGACATGCCTGTGGGAACAGCTGTTGCTTTGGTGCAAGTCTCTGACAAGGATGAGGGAGAGAATGCCGTCGTCACTTGTGTGGTCGCAGGGGATGTGCCCTTCCAACTCCGCCCTGCCAGCGACTCAACCAGTGACAACAAGAGGAAGTATTTCCTACAGACCACCACTCCCCTTGACTACGAAAGGGTTCGGGATTACAGGGTAGAGATCGTGGCTGTCGATTCAGGAAATCCGGCGCTCTCTAGCACAAACTCTTTGAAGGTGCAGGTGACTGATGTGAACGATAACTCCCCGATATTCTCCCCAACCGTGTTTGAAGTAGATTTTGCCGAAGAAAACCAACCAGGAGAAAAGGTTTTGGATGTTATGGCTTCGGATGCTGACAGTGGCACTAATGCGGAACTCCTCTACAATATTGTGGCTGACTCATCCATCAAAGGTCTGTTTGAGATTGACCCAAATACAGGCGAAGTCAGAGCCCGAAGTCCACTTGACCGTGAGCATAAAGAGCGCTATGAGTTCCGGGTCACCGCAGCAGATAAAGGGTCACCTGTTCATAAAGGAACAGCAACTGTAGTAATAAAAGTCCTCGACCGCAATGACAATGACCCCAAGTTCATGCTTAGTGGCTACAGCTTTTCAGTTTTAGAAAATATGCCCCCTCTAAGTCCAGTTGGCATGGTGACAGTCCTGGATGTGGACAAAGGTGAGAATGCCCACGTTCACCTCTCTGTAGAGCCAGACGGAGGGAAGTTTGTTGTTCAAAATGGAACAGGCACCATTCTTTCAAGCATCTCGTTTGACAGGGAGAAAGAGAGCAGCTATACCTTCCGTCTAAAAGCAGTGGACGGAGGAGAGCCGCCCAGGTCTTCATATGTGGGCGTTACCATCAATGTACTGGATGAAAATGACAATGACCCCGTTATCACCAAGCCCTCCAATTCCTCCTTCAAGCGCCTGTCACCTCTAGCTTCCCCAGATAGCCATGTCGAGGTAGTAGAAGCTGAAGACCTGGATAGCGGGCCGAATGCAGAGCTGGTCTTCAGTATTGCTGGTGGAAACCCTTACCAGTTATTTCGCATCTCCCCCTCCAGTGGGGAGATCACTCTAGCAAAAGAGATGACCCGGAAACACGGTGGACTACATCGCCTAGTGGTGCGAGTGAGTGACAGGGGGAAGCCTGCACGTCATGCCACTGCCCTGGTCCACATCTATGTCAATGAAACCATTTCAAATGTCAGCTTAGTGGAGGCTCTAGTTGGACACAGTCTTTACACTCCACTGGACAGGGACATTGCTGGAGACCCTGACAGTGGTTTTGCAGCACAGCGTAGTAATATTTTGTTTGGAAGCCTTGCTGGCGTGGCAGGTGTTGTGATGTTGATCCTGGTGGTGGTATTTATTCGACACCGCATCCAAAGAGAAACTAAGAGTGGGTATCAAGCTGGCAAGAAGGAAACTAAGGACTTGTACGCACCAAAACAGGCGCCAAAGAATGCCAAAGGCAAACGAGGAAGAAAAGGCAAACCCCAGAAGTCCCCAAAACCACTCGGGGAAGAGGAGGAGGTCAGCCTTCAAAAGAGTCTCAAGTTCAACCTTGATGGAGTCAATGATAGCCCCAGGATACATCTGCCCTTAACATATTCTCCAGGAAGCCCTGATATAGGCAGGCACTACCGCTCCAACTCCCCCTTACCCTCCATCCAGCTGCAGGCCCAATCTCCCTCAGCCTCACAGAAGCATCAGGCCGTCCAGGACCTCCCCGCTGCCAACACCTTTGTAGGAACAGGAGGAGACGACAACTCCACCGGCTCAGACCAGTATTCAGATTACAGCTACAAGACCAGCCAACCGAAGTACAACAACAAACAGGTAAAGTGATGCCTTCCAGATGTACTGTCTCAATGGTCTGTTAGAGGGGTGGATGGTTCATGTGTCGCATTGTTTGGGGGTACTGAAGAGGGATAATTAAATTCAATTTCAGAATAATAAGCTTATAATATTATTCTTATTAGGAGCAACCCTCACGTAGGATTATTATTGTCAGTGGCAGTAATATGCCATGAATGACTTGCAAGACAATAACATGATAAGAAATTTGAATAACTTGAATGGCTTTTGTTATCGTTGCGCCATCAGTCCAATTTGTAAAAATTAAAAAATGATACTTCAGAATGTATGGCGGATTTGTGACTATCGCTTCTTTCTTCGTCACGATTGATTTAATTATCTGCAAAAAAACTGTGCATAATGTGAGAGACGACAGATTGAGGAGAGGCAACATGTTTATTCCTGTTGGAAAGGCATTTAACTTGCATAAATTCTAGCTAAAAATTCTAGCTAAAAATTCTAGTCACTAAAAAGTTTCTACAGTCATAGAGACAAAGCTTAAGCGTTGCGCTACAAGAAAAATTTACATGGCTCTCCATATTTTAGTTTGTTTTTTTTCATCAGGTTGGCAGTAGAGTTGAACTGGGACGGTCCATTTCTCAGTGACTTACTTATGCTCTCCTGCCTGACCTCTAGTGCTCTGATCTCCGCAGGTCACTTGCTCTTATCTCCCTGCCCCTTATGCTCTTATCTCCTCTTATCGGCACAACATTTGGCAATGCTCTAATCGCCATGGAAACAGAAATATTAATAGACTCAGAGGGGATTACGAATGGCAAAATTGTAGAGTCTAGGGATAGAAAGCTAGTGTGTCTCTAGGTTTCTGTGTCATCTGCGAGTATACGTGAATGTGCGTGTTGGACTTGCAGATGCGTGTTTGTGTGTGTGTGTGTTCAGAGGGATACTGAACACCATTATGCTTATATAGTAAAACCAGTTATCGTGCAGTAAAATGCTGTGATCCCACCGCTTATCGAGACAGCTGTACTGTATATGGACTTTTTGAAATGCCTCTTGCGTTTCCCGACAACCACTTTGCTGAACTTTTCTTCTACGTGAGGAAAAAAAAGAATCCCCTGGTGTCTGTAGGAGGTAGACACAGTATCACATAACTTCAAAGAGCTCCTCAAATCCAAAGACTGCCTCGTACAGGGGCATTCCCGCTCAAACAAATGTAGTTCATCCATCACCGGCAAATGAACGTGTCTTACAGTTCTCGCTGCCTCTGAGTTTATTGAGTGATAACTGATTTATTTGCAAATCTCACAGATTATGGCTCTAACAAAACATTATTACTGCTGCTACAGAGGAATTAGAAGATGGTCATCCTTTTTTATTCAAAAATATTTGGCTTCTGACGTGTGCAATTTGTGCTTGATACAAGACGAGTTGATATCGGCTTTTCAGACGACCTCCGTACGTCAAATCACGGCGTCGTACGTACAGAACCGTTTGACATCCTCCCCGGCTTTGCAGATAAAGTTTGCTGCATGAAAATTAGCAGAAACAGAATTGGAAAACATGCCGCTGAGTTCTGAACGCGTTTAGGTGACACATTTTTTCTGTGGAGATATCTTCAGAGCCAGTATCACAGTTGGCTGGTTGGTAGTTTCGGCAGATGCTTGCTGACAGCTTAGGTGATCACAAGCCTTTGTGGGTGGAGTCAGTTTAGAGAACAGTCACCACTGTCTCCGTGATGGACAACATAAGGGACCGAAATGACTGCGAGCCACGGGGTGTGTCTGGGTATTTGTGTGTAGTGCCAATCTCTTGTGTTTGTGTGTAGATTTTGGGGCTTAGCGAAAAGAATGTTAATTGTAGCCGCGGCGCAGATGTGAGCTCTCAGCGCTTGACAGTGTTTGCGGTTTCTCAATATGATAACATAAATGCGTATGAGACATGACTCGAGTGATTGACAGGCTGTGCAAAAACACGGACAGATGTTGAAGCTCATGTGACATACCTCAGCAGATGTTGTCTCATGTATGGCATCCCCTCTCACATCAGGAAGAACAGATTGACCGAAATATATAATTAAAGTAACTGCCAAGTGATGTGACAGATGTAGAGTGGTGCCCTTGCTTTAATTAACTGCGCAACACTCGACAATGCCTTTTCATTGGGAACTTGGTCAGGTGTCTGGGTTTGTGCTAAACTTCTTGATATTTTGTCTGACAGCTTGTGTGTGAACAGATTATGAGCACACAGAACGTAGCGTGCATTTTTAGCACTTCTTTTTTTTTTTTTGCAGGCATTTGAAGGATTTTACCACAAAGCTAAGCTCCGTAACTATCTGCAGCATTATCGCTCTTTTTCTCCAACTCTCTCAGGCTTTAATTAAAGCCATTTTTACTTATGAATACCGGTCTATTGTTTGGGGAAATCAGAGTCAGTGTTTAACAAACTAAATGAGTCTGATCTGGAAACTATAAAAAAAAAATATATATTTGTGCGTGTGGGTCTTTTCACTTATGTTGTTGTGAGGATTAGTTTTGGAGTTTTAGACACTGACAGTGAGTTTAAAAACATATTTTGCCAACTTCCACATCTTTCAAGAACTTGCTTTTTTGGGTTTGGGGTTAAGGCATGCAGTCATCAAGGGCTCAGGTTAAGATGAGAGACTGTAGGATGTCATGAGGCTTCACAGAGTCCACATACATGACCCCTCGCATGTTCATAAGCTAATGATTTGATAGGCAGCGGTAGACTGTATATAAATATTATCCACCACAAATGTACATCATGTATTCAGATATGAGACTATTTAGCCTTCTTTGCTGCAGCTTTTCAATTCTAGAAAATGAACATGGCACATAATCATTGTTCTTTACAATAGAATATAATTAATTTATCCACCATAGAATATTTTACAGGAACATCCACACCTATAAGTGCAAGCCTTGAGTACAGCCTGAGGCTGAATATTGCAATCTTTTAATGCTGTATACTCGAGAATGGCTAGTTAAGGGTGCCAAAACCCAAACAGATGTTTCCGATGTCCTAATTTGATCGCAGCATAATCTCGGCATGTGCCAGCTATATGTGCAAAGCAGTATTTGTTTTGTTTCTTTCACTCGGAGCTAGTTCTGCTATCAATTCAGAAACATTTTGATCTTCTCCCAAGAGTCTGCAGGGAATATTTCAGCCCTGTAATTGCTTTAGATTAACCCACTTTGGAACAGAATTCCTGAAATGCCGTTTCCGGGCTTTAATATATCACAACAGGCAAGCTTCCTCTAAACACAGTTGGAGGCAGTTGGGCAAAAAATATCCATTGCCTCACAGCATATTCAAAGTAAATCCTATTTTTTCTAAAATGCCCTTAAAATAAATAAAGAAAAAAGAACCAGAAAATGACAGGAATAGACTTAGACACCCGAAACCCTAAACCACAGTTGTAACCAGCGGTTGTCATGTACTGTATGTGTCTAGAACCAATGAAATTCAGAACCATGGACAGTGCTCTTTGCTGCCAACTCTTCCAAAGCCTCTGTGCAGATGGAGTACAGTTGCATCACGAGCGGAGAGAAAGATGACAAGCCCCTGTGAGGCTGATATAGACAGACTCCTGTCCTCCACGGCCCTTTGTAAACACTCTTTAGAATTTAACCAAACACTAATTAAATGTTTGAAATGCTAAATTA
>OMLP01008115.1:2282-35731 GCA_900302685.1 Spondyliosoma cantharus | reverse complement strand
TAATTTTCAATAAACTTTGAGGTAATTATTGTGGTAACTGGGAGGTAATTTCAAAGAAATTTCAAACATGTTACTTGGTAATTACCACTTACTTACCATGGTTATTATTGACCATGTTACCAAATTTGTGTGCCACCAATCACGATATATGCAGTGGAACTAACGTTTCCCTACATCTGTGATTATTTCAATCATTTGAATTTTTTTCCAACACATTATTATATTGTGACTACAAACAACGGTCTACTGTATGATTTCATTTTCATGCAAATCTTTGTGCTTCATTTCTGTAGCTCGGGGTGGTGTACACCGAGGGAGGCATGGTGGAGGGCAAGAACATTTATCTTGGCTTATTCCGTCGCATGGACATTTTCAAGGGGATTCCCTTTGCTGACATACCTGGAAGGTTTGAGAAACCAAAGCGTCACCCTGGCTGGGACGGTGGGTAGACTAATTGAAATTCTACCAGTAGAATCTACTGGAAATCACAGCAGGATTGTGTGATGATACTTTATTCTGGTAAATTTCAGGTCTAACACTGTTTGTCTCTCATCAGGTGTTCTGAAAACCACAGAGTACAGGCCGAGATGCCTCCAGGTGAACATGCTCATGTCTGACACCAGAGGCAGTGAGGACTGTCTTTACCTGAACATCTGGGTTCCTCATGGCCGCGATGGTAAATACTGAGAGAAGCCCAAAGAGTCTCATCTGTGTGAGATCTGACCTTCAGCTGGCTCTCATTCTCTCTGTCTTCTAGTGTCCACTGGTCTGCCCGTCATGGTCTGGATCTATGGAGGAGGCTTCCTGGCTGGAGGCTCCATGGGTGCTAACTTCCTGAACAACTATCTGTACGATGGGCAGGAGATTGCAGACAGAGGAGATGTTATTGTGGTGACGTTGGGATACCGTGTGGGGACTATGGGCTTCCTGAGCACTGGAGACTCTGACATGCCTGGTAGGTGCAGCGACAGAGCATAGAAGATGTTGGCCTCCCTCAAAGTTTTATAAATTGTTCCATTAAATTCCTGCTGTGATTGACTGAAAAGTCTGATCCTCATCAGGAAACTATGGTCTTTGGGACCAGCACGCTGCCATCGCCTGGGTGCACAGGAACATCCGCTCGTTTGGAGGTGACCCTGACAACATCACCATCTTTGGAGAGTCTGCAGGCGGAGCTAGTGTCAGCTTCCAGGTGAAAAAACTTATTTTGCCCAGCTTATTTTGTGAGATGACAGACAGCTGACAGGTATTAATATAATTAAATATCTCTCATTTCTCTGTGTGCCCACAGACTCTTAGTCCCCACAGCAAAGGACTGTTTAAGAGAGCCATCTCCCAGAGCGGGGTCGCCGTTTGCCCCTGGGGCATCAACCATAACCCCCGCAGGTTGGCTGAGGAGGTACATAACAGCTTCTCTGATAAATTTGATCTATTCTGTGGAACTCTTAAGAATTTTGCAAAAGCTAATCAGACTTTAAATATATTCATAAGAGCTCAGGGCTGTTAAACAGTTGGATATTATTTGAACCTTCTCCCCAGATTGCTCTGAAGGTCCACTGCCCCACTGATGAGACTATGGCTTCTTGTCTGAAGATGACTGATCCTGCGCTCCTTACGTTGGCTGGCTCTCTCAGTGTGGCCAGCTCACCTGATAGTAAGGACCGAACTTCACGCAGCCTGGTTTACATTTACATTTGTGATATTGTGTTAGTAAGCTTTTACGTCTGGTTTAGTAACCAAAGCAAGAGTGAAGCTGGCGGTGTATTACGTCTGTTAAACACCTGACAGAAAAGAAGCGAATTGACCACATTTGCCCCCTGTAGTGGCTTTTTAATAACACTCAGATATTTTATTCAACTATCAACTTTGAGAGAAAAATGCTAACAGTACTGTATATCATCAGTGTCTGATTGTGTCGACCCCCTCAGGCCCTGTAGTAAACAACCTGGCCCTGTCTCCTGTGATCGACGGCGACTTCGTCCCGGATGAGCCTCACAACTTGTTCCATAATGCGGCTGACATCGACTACATGGCTGGAATCAACGATATGGACGGCCACCTCTTCACTGGTTTAGATGTTCCCTCGATCAACTCCCCTCTCATTGACACCCATATGTGAGTAAAGCCATTAGACCACAGTGTGAAACATTGAAACTTGATGATACAGACCCAGTTATTCTGAGAACTGTGGTGGTATTTAAGGTGTTTGTCAGACTTAATTTTCAATCCTTATTCTGATTGCAGTGAGGATATGAAGAGGCTCCTGGCTTCATACACTAAAGACAAGGGCAAGAATGGTTTGGACAATGCCTACTCCACATACACCTCACCCTGGGGATCAAATCCCAGTCAGGAGACCATCAAGAAAACCGTTGTGGCGATTGGAACAGACTACATCTTCCTGGTTCCTACTCAGGCTGCCCTCTACCTTCATGCTTCCAATGCCACGTGAGAATAATATCTTGCTTGGGTGTCACTGTTAGTTTTTCTATAAGCCATTTAATTTAATCAGAGTACATCTCATCTCTTTCCTTGTCTTGTAAATAGGACTGGCCGTACCTACTCCTACCTCTTCTCTGAGCCCAACCGTATGGGCGGCATTGCCAGGCCCTACCCCAGCTGGATGGGAGCCGACCACGCTGATGACTTGCAGTACATGTTCGGAAAGCCTTTCAGCTCACCACTTGGGTACTGGCCTCGCCACCGTGACGTCTCCGGCTACATGATTGCCTACTGGACTAACTTCGCCAAAACTGGGTATAATTCTGCAGGCACAAGACACATGAGCATCACAGAGGTCAAACTAACTCCTGCTTCAATTCAGCTTCTCTGTTCTCTGTTTATGTCCACAGAGACCCCAACAAAGGGCTGAGCGTGCCCGCTACCTGGCCCAAATTCACCACCAGTGGACACCAGTTCCTGGAGATCAATTCTGATATGAACAAGAACTATGTGAAACAGAAGATGAGGCTGCGTTACGTGCATTTCTGGACCAGCATCCTGCCCAACCTTCCTATAATCTACTCAGAATAAAGAGCTTGTGCAATCACCTGTGCTCCTGCAATGTGGTCCGATAAACTCACAGTACATCATCAATACTGGTTCATTAAAAATTGATGAGGGCAACAAATTAAATGTCATTGGTTTCATTTTATTATGTGTTTTGCCTTTTTGAATTTACAATAGTGCTGAATATCTTCAGTGTGCAGGTATGGCACCTGAGTTTTGGGTTCATATTATTGTTTTAAAAAATGATAAGTGCAACAGCTAAATAATAGTGTTGGTAACCTATTGAGCTCATTGAATGTACACCACAAAAGCGCTGACGAACGTGTTAACGTACGTGTTAATATCATCATCATAATGCAAAATTAACAAAATAAAAACCGACAGTAAAAAGGTTGTGTCAGACTGCTCAGCCATTTTGTTCTAGTATAGTTATTTTCTTTTACCAGTAGCTCAGCAAAAAAAGGAGCTAGTTAGCCCAGTTTCAAACCAGGCTTTCAGAAGGTTAAATTGTTATGACGTGAGAAATTGCCAAAGAAACGGAGAAGAAGCTGTGTTTAATCAACCCAGGACATAAAGATGAACACTAATTGAAGACTGTGCCTGTACGGGAAGGATAGCTTAGGTGACAGCTATGGCCAAAATTAGCAAGCTTGCTATCTGCTTGGTAATTAGGTAACTTACCCACCGTTTATCCGGCCACCAGCTGAGTTTGACTATATTCTCCTTTTCTGATATTTTCATACAGGGAACAGGAAACTGAGTAAAGATTGTATAAGATGATGTAAAATATGTGGGCTTGGATAATAAGCTAACATAGCACTTAACATGAACACTAAATTTTAATCCAGGACAAAAAAATCAACACTTATTTGAATTTTGTACCTGTGAGACCGAAGTAGCTTTGGACACAGCTATGGCTAACATTTGCAAGCTAGCTGTGGACTTGGTACTTAGCTAACTAAGGCACTATCCAACGTAAAATATGTGGGTTTGGGTAATAAACTAACATAGCAACTTGATACAATTTAAAAGCCAGCATAGCGAGGCGACTATCTGTCCATAAATACTTTGTAATGTTATGTTTTAGAGGCTATTTTTGGATGAAGCTAGTAATTCAGTATCCTGACTAATGATGTATAACCCTCGATTGTAATTAGCTATGTAGCACAGAGAAGAAGTGGTTAGCACTGCTGCCTCTAGGTCCTGGGTTCGTGTCCCGCCTGGGGCAGGCACTTCTGTGTGGAGTTTGCATGTTTACCCTTTGTTTGTGTGGGTTTCCTCCATGTGCTCCCATTTTCCCCCACCATCAAAACATACAATTCTCCTCCTGGATGTGTTAAACAACTTTCACTATGTTGTGAATGGTATGATTGTATATAATGAAAATTAAGATGGGGAGGTGGAGGCTGCATGAGAGAATAGCAGCATGCATTCAATCAATAACAGGCAGTAAATTATAAGCAAATATTCCTTAGAGTAGTGACTGACAGGATGGTTTGAGAAATGAACTAAAGGCCTAAGCATGCATAAGGGAAGTCTTCCTGACTGAACTATCGCTAGAGCTTCTTTACTGATGATTGCTGAACCTTCATCAGAATCACAAAATGAGTCACGCTCACATTCAGTTTTTTTAAAATTTTTTATCACAACAACACTTAGAATGATTCTATCTCAACAATAATTAATAGACATTTTTTTCAATATTGTCCGCCTATAATATCTGTCAACAGAGGAATCTCTAGTTTCCACCAATACCAGCACCTCAGATGTGTGAGGTTATATAAATGTTATCTAATCTCAAACCAAGTGGTTTCTTTATGCTAATCTGGGAACCAGACCACCTGTTCCTGAGTCAACAGCAGCATGTGCTTCACTGCCCACTTCGCTATGACTGCTGGGCTTTTTTTCACCTTTCATGTGTTAATATGTATTTAATATGACAACATACTTAAAGCCACGTATAATGTTGGATGTTTTGACATCTGGTATTACAGTGTGTCATTTTATGGATTAGCTGTCATTAGGACTATATGTCAATTGAGAATGCACCGATATATCAACTAAACATTTGTATTCACCTTTATTTGTCTCGTGGACAGCTATTGGTAAAAAAAAGATGATAATAACATCATACCTTCTGTTTACACCAGGCTTGTTCCCATTGAAGGTTGAAGGGTCAAATCAGGGTCAGTTGGACCTCAGGGTGATAGTTTGAGTGAAGAGGTTGTATAACACGAGTAAACAGTTACGGTTGCTGTTCATTTTCTTGCAGGGGGTCCTGTGTATATAAGCAGCCACAAAGGTATTTGCTTGTTCCCCTGCAGCAATGGAGAAACTGAAGATTCTGTTCGCTGTTGTCTTGTCCCTGGGAACGGCCTCAGCAGCCACTGTAAGAAAACTCAAACGCATGCATGACTTGAGGGTGTAATTAATCTCATCTTCGTGATATGAAGATCTTTGTCTAATTTGGGGGTGAAAAAAGGGATCTGCGTCACTGTTAGGACATTTTGATTGTTGAAATGGTGCTGTCACTTATTATGAGTTTACTTCATCCATGTCAGCTCTCTGTGATTGAATATTATCAGCTTGAGATTTAACAATGGGTTGTGTGGTTTTAACTCTGGCACAGTGGAGGAAATTCAACATGCAATTTGTCCAAAGCACATTCTGTGTACAGTGTATAGTCTGTAGATAATGAGTTTAGTCTTGTAGTCCTGTCTATGCTTCAAAATATATATATATCTTTTTTTTTACGTAATTCTCGTTATAAAATAATCACAATCTCCACTATTATGTTAATATTTTGTTTTATAATGTCACAGTGTACAGTTTACTGCTACATACTGTCACTGAAGCTGAAAGTTTTTGTTTGACTGTGTCCCTAGCTGGGCGTGGTACAAACAGAAGGTGGCAGTGTCCAGGGACAAAATGTCCCCCTCGGTCTTTTCCGCTCCATGGACGTTTTCAAAGGAATTCCCTTCGCCGCCCAACCTGGTGTATTTGAGAAACCAAAACCTCACCCTGGCTGGGATGGTGCGTACAACACAACAGCTTAAAAATCTAATTTACACTAAAATCACCCCATCATGACTGAAAAGGAATGATCAAGGTCCTCTTCATCCCCAGGCATTCTGAAGGCAACAAAGTTTGCTCAGAGATGTCTTCAGATCAGCATGCTCCAGACCTCCAGCTTTGGTGGTGAAGACTGCCTCTACCTCAACATCTGGGTTCCCCAGGGTCAACAAGGTAGCTTTTTTGTGTTTCGGTATATAAATGTTTTAATCACAGATACAGTAGATGTGCTTTTTTTGTAAAATGCATATTCTCTTTTTTCAAGTGTCATCAGATCTCCCAGTCATGATTTGGTTCTATGGCGGAGGCTTCATGGTTGGCGGTTCCATGGGGGCAAATTTCTTCAACAACTATCTGTACAGTGGCCAGGAGATTGCAGACAAGGGCAAAGTTATTGTGGTGTCAGTGGGATACCGTGTGGGAGTACTGGGCTTCCTCAGCACAGGAGATTCTAGCCTACCAGGTGAGGGCCATTAACTGGATTAAATGGTTCTCCTACCTACTTTCAGCCCACATTGTGCTCAGTCAGTTACTGGAGTGAAGTGGTGAAGCCTGTTTGTCAGCAGACCTGTTGGCTATGTTAAGGTGTGTTTCACTTAAAATCTGCCACTGCAAACAGGAAACTATGGTCTGTGGGACCAGCACGCTGCCATCGCCTGGGTGCACAGGAACATCCGCTCATTTGGAGGAGACCCTGACAACATCACCCTCTTTGGAGAGTCTGCAGGTGGTGCTAGTGTCAGCTACCAGGTCAGCACCATCTTCTAATAAGACATGGTAGTTTTATAGGCTTTATAAATGGCTGATAAATAATAAAACAATACATTAATACTATATAGGCGAGCAATAATGGGTTGATGAGAACCATTTAAGGGTTGCCAAGTTGTTGAAAATCCATTTAGCTGATGTGTATGATCCTCCTGAATACTATTTGTAAAAGCATCAATCAGTATTTTACAAACTACAACAGCACATATGCCTTTTATTAAACTGTTCAGTCATAAGTGAAAGTTTTATAAAGAGCCATTTTTTAATCCTAGGCAAATAAAAACAACTGCAAGTATTCATTTTCTGTTCTATGAATGTATTCCTACACAGACTCTGTCCCCCCATAACAAAGGGCTGTTCAAGAGAGCCATCTCCCAGAGCGGTGTTGCCTTCTGTCCCTGGGCCATGAGCAGTAAGCCACGCACGATTTCAGAGCAGGTATGTCATTGTCAGACATCACTAGATGGATCCTGCTGTTACAAAAAAAAAGTCACAATATTTATTTTCTAGGATCATTTTTTATTAAAAATATGATGTCAATCCTAATTTTTAGTATTGTATATGTTAAGTAGTGGAACTGGAACATTTGATAACCTAAATTAAATCACCACTGTGTTCCATAACTATGTTATTAATTTGCATATATATTGTATAAATGCCCTACATATACATACTGTATGTTGACATAAAATCAATGTCTTTACAATCAACTTTGTGCCAGCAGAAAGTACACGTTCAGGGTCTTTTAAAGCATTAAATCCACATGCAATGTAGACAAACAGTAACACATGAAAACTTCCACAGGGGTTAAATAATATTTGATATTATATAATCATACTTTTGCATAAACTGCTGAGTGTATAGTTAACGTAGATGGCTGACATTAAGTTAGAAAATGAAAGCTCGAAGTGGCTCTGAAGACAAATGGTAGGTGATCACAGAGGGAAACTTGTGTAAAGTGTAAAACGATATGTGCAGCATGTTGACTGTTAACTGTGGCAGCCTTTTCTACCAACATTCACCAACATTATCTGTAATCATTGAGGGCATTGAAGCACTTAATTGAGTATATTCACCATTCTACTTGAAACATGCTTCATTGCCATGTGTTCAGGTTGCTGTGAAGGTCGGCTGCCCCACTGACGACAGGATGGTGGCCTGTCTGAAATCAACTGACGTTAAGACTCTCGTCATGGCTGCTCCCAGTATGGAACAAGGCTCCCCAGACCGTGAGCACGTTCACAAATGATATTGTAGATTTGATCACGTCATTGTTGAATAAAGGGATTTCTTTGCAGTTAGCTTTAAATTCCCTTTTATGACATCTGTACATAACCCAATTCAGCATAAAGTGCAAAATAAATGTATCACAGTAAAATGTCTTTGTGGTTCACAAAACTAAGCGTGAACATGGTTTACATACAAACTAATAATACCATCTACATATGCAAATACTATAAGATGCCTCCTCAATAATCCTGTGTCACTTCATCTCAGATCCTGCAGTGAAAAACCTTCTTCTGTCTCCTGTGGTTGATGGAGACTTCCTCCCTGATCAGCCCAGCAACCTGTTCCACAACGCTGCTGACATTGATTACCTCGCAGGGGTTAACAGCATGGACGGACACCTCTTCACGTCACAGGACATTCCCTCCCTTGGTAACAAGAATGAGGAGACTCCTGTGTAAGGCTGATTTGTCTTCCAAAGAGAAAGCATTTTTTTTTTTTATTTTGTGGGCATGCAAGATAGAGAAAAGATAAGTTATTGTTACTTACAGAGCTCCCTGTTTTCATTTCACTGCAGAGAAGATGTGAAGAGGCTTGTTGCTGCTTATACCAAAGAGATGGGGCAGGCTGGTTTGGAGGTTGCCTTTGCTGAATACTCGTCCAGCTGGGAATCAACACCGAGCCAGTACAGCATTAAGAGAACTGCTGTGGACGTTGGGACTGACTACCTTTTCCTGGTTCCTATACAGACTGCCATCTACCTGCATGCTGCTAATGCCAGGTGAGGCCTACTGTTTGCTTCTTTTGTCCTCACATATCTTTTAGCTGCTGCAGGTGTAAGAAACTATGAATACTAATGTTCTGTCAAAGCTGAAGATAAAGAAAGTCTTGAAAATACCATTAAAAAAACTTGCCTCATATTATAGAAAGTATAGTTGCTATATAAATACTGTGAACGTATCAAAACACTCAACCTGCATTCAGAAACAGAACCTTCAAACGAGCCATCAGGACTTCTGTAACGTTGTGATGTCACAACTATATAGTCAGAAATGCCTTTGGCACGGTTTTGGTTGCAGGAACACCAGCAGAATGATTCATAAGCATGGTAGGTGGTGCCTGCTCAGGCTTGTGAGAGCTGACCTATCAGAGCAGACTGGGTTTTTCAGGAGAGGGGGGGATTTTAAAGAGACAGGAGCTAAAGTAAGGGGGTGAATGGAGGTGCTGCAGCAATGGACAGTATGAGAAAAAGAATGTGTTTTCTGACCATCAATCATGCAAACATTTTCTAGTAGACACCCAAAATAAGAGTATGAACCTAAAAATGTGCCTAATATGGGCCTTTAATGGCAAAGTTCTAGACTAAACACACTTCGATGGTGCTTAACAGGTCTGGCCGTACCTACTCTTACCTGTTGTCTGAGCCCAGTCTGATGGCTGGACCAGGCAAGCCCTACAATGACTGGGTGGAATCCGACCACGCTGACGACCTGCAGTTCGTGTTTGGGAAACCCTTCACCACACCGAAGGCTTATGGGGACAGACACAGAGACCTGTCTGCATATATGATTGCCTACTGGACTAACTTTGCCAGAACTGGGTAAAACACTCTTTATACACATGTGCAATAATATGAAATTTTAACAGCTTGAGGATTATTTTACTACAGAACTGACAGCTACTTTCACAAGTGTTTCTTACTTATTTCTACAGGGACCCCAACACGGGAACCCTGAAGGTGCCTGCGACCTGGCCTGAATATGCCATCTCTGGTCAACAGTTCCTGGATATTAATGCTATGATGAATGGGAGCTCCATCGGGCAGGAAATGAGGCTGCGTTTTGTTCGCCTTTGGACCAGCACCCTTCCCAGCCTCCAATCACGTGATGTCAATGAGGCTCAATGATGCTTTTTTTGTTTAAATAAAGACACCAATTATAAAAATACATGTGTACAATAAAAGAAAGTCAGTCAGGTTTTTTTTAAAGTTGTTCGACTTAACTACTTACATAAAGTCACATAGAGTCAGCAATAAATTACATTTAAATCCAACATCATCTGAAGACCTGAAGAGTGGCTTTACATTAGTGACATTGAGGAATGACGTCCAGCTAAACTGGACTCAGTCACCAAACCGTGAAAGCCTCACAATATGGTATCCTGTCTGAATAGGTCTAATCCTGTGGCCCTCACAATGACCAGCAAATGGTGCTCTTGGCCCTGTGTACTTTGTTGTTTTAGACTCGTGTGTACTTTCACTGCAGCAGCTCACACCTGTCAGATTTAATGGAATTCCCTGATCACCAACATTAGAAATTACACATTCTGTCATACTATAATTATCACTTGAGACAGAGGGAAAAAAATAAAAGTCATAAGAAATAACAGCATTGTTTGATTTAGCAATTGAAACAGCAGTGACGTTAACAACTTTGCAATGAGAAGGGCGTAGGTTCTGCATGTGGACTGTAGGGACTTGTCCAAACCAATATTTGAGTGAACTCGTTTGCATTATCTTTGTACTGAAGTCTTATTAGATCATTTCGATCTGAGAGAGAGGGTAAGAGAAAGAGAGATGAAAAACTAATTCTGTGTACGTCATACTGATTTTGACAGGGAATCTTTATTAATTAAAATTTGTACGATGAATAACTATGATTAATAAATGCACAGTCTGATTTGGAAGCAAAAGCCTTGGGGCTTGTTTCCATGTAGCATTTTCCTGTCTCAGTGCTCCTCAGCACCCTGACTGCACTTTCATGCCAGAGAAAAATGCTACATGCACAAACACCTGCATAATAATAATTATTATTATTATTATTATAATTAACAATAATTAATAATATAATAATTATAATAAGAATATTAATAATAGGCTAATAATAACACAAACTGAATAAAAAGAATAAAAACCTCAAACACATTAGAATTATATAAATTCAATGAAATGACCCTAAAGAAATGTTGTGGGTTCTGAAAGGTGGTTTTAAAGACAGCTGATCTCAGACAGGTCATTCCTGACTATAAGTCCTGACTGCAAAGGCTCTTTACAATTTGCGTATTAATCTAGACCTGAGAACAACCAAAAAATATGAATCGGAGAATCTCAGGGAGCGGGTAGGGACATCGGTCAATGAGAAATCTGATAAATAGTTAAATCTGGTAAGGCCTCTGAAGACCTCGCTCAAAATCAAACATATTTTGTTATCAATTCTTGAAATTTAATGGTTAAACAGTGCATTTTATGCTATGAAAACGATGTGGACGGATACACCTGGTGTGAGTTTTGCTCTCTCTTTTGGAGAGATGTGCCTGTAGTGTTATAGCTTATAGTCTTTGTGGAAAATGTGCCCTCTGGTGGAGGATTGCTGGAACACACTGGCTCAGCGAACTTGTTGAGCCTGCAGTTTTGTGTTATTTGAATGAAGATAATTGCAAACATTAACATTTATGTATCTAAAAGGTGCATTAATAAATTGTAAATTATAATTAAGCATGTTAAGTTTTTTACAGTGAAGCTGTAAAGAGTCTCCTGGCTTTGTACACTCAGCTGAAGGACAAGGATGGTTCGGAAACATCACTACTGCACCTCAACCTGGGGCACAACTCCCCCCCAAGAGAACATCTAGAAAGATGTAACAAAGACTGGAATAGACTGAATCTTTACTATGCCCATCATTTCCTAAGAAGGCCTGGGGGGGGGCTCCCTAGGATAAGATGGGCCCAGGGCGGGCCTTTATTTTCCAGTAACAATTGGAAAACACATCCTTACTTAGAAAAAGTTAGTCTGAGAGTAGTATTATATTACCGGCCAGGTCTTCAGAAAGACATCCAAGTGTATGATTAAGAGATTAATAATCAGGTGCACTTTAACGAGTACAATGGGATAGGGTTGGACACATTACCAGGAAGTATGTTAAAGTATAAGTGGAATGTAAGGCATCGCAAATGCTTTTCCTGGAGGGACCGAAACTGAAACATAATGGTGGGCCATGGGCCAAAAACAATCACTGTATTGTATTGTTAAGATGCACATGGTAATAGGATTCAACTTTCTGCCATTAACTAACTAATTGTGCAAAGTGTAATTCTGCCCATTGTGCTCAGATTATGCAAAATAATAAATAACAGGGATCTTACATATTTAAATGGCATTAAAGGTGCACTATGTAGTTTTGGGAAGGTAATCGTAATCATAATGGAAATATCTTCACTGACTGATTTTGTATGCCTAAAAAGTTTAAGTAAACAAACTCTCTTTGTTTCCATGACTGAATAAACTGAGTAAACAAACTGACCTTAAAGGACAACACAATTTCATGCTGTTTTACTTTGTTTATATGTGGCGGACCCTGCCACCTTTCCAGCTTCAAACAGTGTTCTGAAGAGTTTATTTTCCTCTGGGAACAGCTTGTTTGTTCAGTTATGGAAAAAAAATATATTTCTGAGATTTTTTTTTTTTCACTTGAAACATTTATATCCTATACAAAATAAATACCCACTACTCTATCTTGTAATTGAAGTAGCTTAAATGGGGAAAAACATATTGTAGCGACCCTGCAGTAATGTTCTGTTATAATGGCAAATGTTTTGTGAGTTAATGACATGTTTGGGATTGAATGAGTAGGTAAGGGGGCGGGGTGCGAGCGTGAGGGAATGAGGCCTGTGCGAGAGCGCGCCTGGCAGGAGGGCAGAGGACTGAGTGAGAGTTTATGGTTTGGTTGCGTGGTTACGGCCGACAGTAACCAATGACTGGGACGCTACAATATTATAATCATGTTTGGTAGACTTCATGAAGAGACATATTCTTAAACTAGCATTAGATTAATTGAATCAGGGTTCATTCTCCAGATCTGACAGGGGGGAATAAGTCAGTCATTGTGTTAATATGATTAGATCAGCTGTACCTGCGGTGTGACAGGACCGGCTCTGGGTGTGGCTTAAACAAAGTGTCTCACCTCGTCTCCAGGACAGAGACCCTGGAGAGTCGGGATGGACAGTCACAACATGTCCACGGGGAAGGTCGCTGCTATCATCGGGCTGGGAGTAGGAGCGGTGGCGGTGTTGCACGGAGACCCGCTGGACTCTGAAGGCAGCGGGTACCTGATATGGAGAGAGACCGGGCTGCTCGGTGTTCCGGCTGTGGTCTGCATCATCGCCGGTGTCTCCCTCCTCGCGGTAGGCTGGCTGTACAGGCTGCTCTTCTGCCCCCTGGAGCTGCTGAGGGCGCCCGATGATGTGGGTTACATCGCCGAGGGCGGTCGCTCCAGAGCCCAGGCGGCTAACGAGGTCCGCCGCAGGAGGAAAACAGGAGAGCTGCCTCCGGTTTATCCGAACGGCTGGTTCCGAGTCCTGGACTCACACCTGCTGGAGAGGGGCGAGGTCAGAAACGTCTCTGTGCTGGGTAAGATAAGTTGCATTGCAACTAATTAAAACCTAAAGTAGGCTAACTAGCTACCTTTTATTAGTGTGTGACGCATTTAAATTTAAGTAAGAGCTGTCGAAGTTGTTCACCAGGAGGTCACCGTCACAACACTCAAGGTGCCATATTAAAACAAATTGTCTTTAATTGAATTTGTCTCCATTAACAAATGGACAAAAATAAAAAAAAGTAATAAATCACATGTGTCAGGCGCTCCCAGATGCCAAAGTGTAAACAGAGATCAGTGAAGTTCAGGTTTCTCAGGAGGTACCAGATGGTAGACCCTGACTGATACTCAACATTTGGTAAAGTTAAATAGGCAAAACATTTGGATAGAGATGATGGCCACATACACATTTTTTGCAATGATCCCTCTTTTGCAGTTAAATTTAACAGTGTGACAATAAACTTTACTGTCTAAAATGACATTCAACTTCACTGGGAACTTTATACAATTCAATAATGTTAAACACCCCTATAATCTTTTTCTGCATTATAATCTTATAATTAAGTAAAGATTTGCTAAAATATTGATGCATATCGGACAACATCTACACTATAATGATATATCTGTGACAAGTCAATATCGGACGATAATAACGACCAGCCGATATTCCACGAAATAGGGACCGACACAAATGTCTCAGCACAGCAGTAAGACAGGTGATGAAGATGCTCAACCGTGCACCCCTGTTAACCTGAGCTGCAGCAGGAATTAACCTAACCATAAAAAAAGTGATTGGTTTTTACGGTTCCTTGAAGAGGGCCAGATCTTATGGCTTCGTTCCGTTCCGAGAGCAGTTTAAATTATCAGTAGCATAATGACAGGGTATGATTTGGATCATACTCCAATTTAGACCAGTATACTTTTATTTTTCATGGGTTGAATAGGTAATCAGTGCAAGACATCATGCCAGAGATCTGCATTGAAAACATTACAGAAGCGCACGCCATATCCCTCTGCTTTGAATCTACTGCTTTGAATATATCTTCTGCACGAAATGTGTCATGTAAATAAAGTCACCTTGCCCTGTATGCAATCCCAGCAGCACTTAATATTCTCGCTGATCATGTAAAGGACAACCACAACCACTGGGTTGACTGGAGACGCTAAAAAGGTTTCAAGAGGTAAAACACAGTCAGATATGTGTTCTCGTGCAGACGGTTTCCAAGAGGGAGTCATGTAGAGGTGAAGTGTCAAACATATCAGTGACCCTAGTAAGCTCAAGAACATTAGACACGAACAAAATAGTGTTAGGTGCAGTGAAGATTAAATTAATACTTGTAATAGAGAAAACAAATACTTAAACAAGTACTCCAAGTTATTCCTCAGTGGCATTACATTTACATCTAATTCAGGTAATGTAATGTAAATGATCTTCAGTATAAATGTCTCATGATTTAGTTCCTTTATTGTAGGAGGTCTAATTGTTAATACAGATGTGTCACATTTTTCTCATTTTGATTGAATAGAGACATTTTCACTTCTTTAGGTCTAATTGCCACTGCTGGTTTTTCTACAACCCTGATATTTGTCACTTCACCTGGACTCTATTGTCTTGAATGTAATGAGGCTACCTTACTGGGAAAGGACAGACAAGATCTTATTACAATTTTGTTGGTATTTAGAGTATACATATGAAACACAATGGCTTGCCTTCCTTGTTGGAACAGTTAGGGAATTTGGTGCTTAGTAACGCTTCGTTTTTGAACAAAGGCTCATTGTTTCAGGTCTGTCAAGCTGTCAACTGCTTGTTTGATTTGATGGTGTCATGGCGACAAGTTATAAAGGTTACGGATATTATTTGAAGCATTACGTAATGGCTGTTAAGCTGCACCTGACAGTTATTTTCATTATCAGTTAATGTTCTATTTCCTGATTAATCTTTTAACTGACTAATGTTTTTGCGTAGGTCATAAAATAGTTAACTTACAATTTGCCAGAGCCTAAGGCATTTGAGGCAAAGCAAGTTTCTAGCTTGTAAGCTTTTACCATAACAAGTAATTAAGTGCATTATTATATAAACGAAGGAATTGACAACATCATGTTAAAATCTGCTAACATATGGTCAATGAAAATATGATTTATACCTGTACGTTTTCAGATAGAGGCCCTTTAAACATCATCTTTTCATAAAAATAAAACCAATTAGAGTAGATTACAAAGTCTCTTGTGATCAGTTTTGATTTAGATGACCTCTTTGATTTAGTGTTTATAGTGATCTGACAGCCAGTCTATCCTGTACCAGGTCTCTCTCTGATCAATGATATGACATCTCGTCATTGTGGCTTTAAAGCTTTTGATATGTCATATGTCTCCATGCTGCTTGATATGTAGCCGCTCCGTTTCAAAGTTTAAATTAATGTCAAACACTGATACATGATTTGTTCCAGCCTACTTTCATTGAGGCACACGCTATAAAGCAGATACGTGTTTCACATTTTAGATTTGTTATTCTCACGTTGATATCTGCTGGGACTGTTTGATCTCTTCAGAGAGTTTCTTTGAATTTGAGTTCAAAAAGGTTTCAAAGAGCGCGTGCTGCTTTCATGTTTCTGTCACATCACCTGCCATAAATAAACAAACAAACGGTACATGAAGGGTTTGAAAAGATATCCACCAGTAGAAAGAGACACATGCTCTAGCGGAGCAATTCAGGATAAGGATTACTTTTATCATCAATTAATCTATGAAATATTTTAAACCTACTACGAGGAACTTTTATGTGGTTGTGAAACAGTCTCAATTTAATGAGACCTCAATATGACCTACATAAGCACACAAGTCCATCAGCAAGAAGATTGACCATTTTCATATAGTTTTTCTTAATGCCTGCCACCAGCTTGAATTCTGATTTATCCAGGTGGGATTACATACATTACCTCCTTCCTATACATCCCTCAAACAACTGCCTTTATTTAACTCGCATTCAAATAAGTGCATGCGCTAGCCAGATCTTTTTAACAGGATGCGGTGGTGCTCATACCACTTTTGTCAAGAGGGGCCGCCCGAATCAACAACATAAATGAAAGTTCCTTGTGGCAACAATTGCGAAAAATGTCCATCATAATAAGTCCACCGAGGTCAAGGGGACATCTGCAACCTGTTTGCAACAAATCCTCGCATTTTACACATTTTTTTGTTGTTGAAGTGAATAAAAATATGAATTGATTAAAAAATAGATTAAAAAAAATGTATGTCAATTAATTTTCTGGTGATCGACTAATTGATTAATAACACCGAGTTAAAAAAATGATTTGCTTATTTTAAAGCAATCCCAACTCAAGGTCCACTTATTAGCTTTTTCCAGATAGACAGATGCAGTTTGTAAGAATGATATTGATGAAATCATAACGGTGACTGAAATGGTCAATTTCAGTACTTAGCACTTTTCTACACTAACAGACAATGTGCTTTACAATTCACCTCTCATTCACCCATTCACATATCAGTGGCTGCCTGCTATAAGTACCATTAATTAATTCAAGTCCTTTAAAGCTAGTGAGTGGACCTTGAGTTTGTTTGTTTTTTTGTTTGATCTTTATTTTGTGAAACAAGGATAAACCTTGTTTAACGCGCAAAAACAATTATCCACTGTTTTACGGACGCATATTTAACAATGTTAGCTTATGGGAAAAAGTTTATTGGGCATCAGTGCATCACGCAACGATGTAATTACACAGTTACGGCCACTACGAAAAGGGCCTCAAGGCCTGCCGCTATTCCTGGGGGGTTAATCTCGACAAGGGGGCCAGTCATCTTCTTTGCAGTGGAAATTCCAGTCAAGCTAACCACGTTAAATACTCTTCTTCTTCGTTTAAAAAAAATAAATAAAATGTATCATTTATTGGAAAAAAAGTGGAATTTGGATTTTATCTACCTGGGCGGATCTCAATTTACCTGGGCAGTCCGCCCAAGTAGAGCCAATGTATTGGAAACGCTGTCTACTGAAGTTAAGATGGAACCAGCTAACCCTGGCCCAACCCGGTCAAAAGGTCCTGTGTTCCCAGGTTCCTGAGCTCCCAGTTCAGACTGCTAGCTGCACAGCTAACTGAGCTACCTGCCTAACAGGAGCTACAGTTAGCAGCAATTAGCAATTAATCTGTTGATACGCTGCTCCCTATGTGTTATAGGTATGAGTTTGATAGGTGGCCAATTCTTACATATTGCTCCCTTAATATTGATATTTGTCTTGATCACATGTTGGCTCATCTATATTTGAGATCTTTCTTTACCCCAATCGCCAGGGTTTCAGGTTATTTAAGACAAAAAACAAAGGTTGCTGTACATGTTTGAAAACAATAAGTATACAAAACCATAGAACTTGAATGCCTTTTTATCCATGATGCCAAATACACTACAGATCCGAAAGACACTTGCATTTTTTTTTACACATCCCTCAGGTCCCCCTCTCCCCTCTCATCCCTTTCAACACATGTTCTCCCTCAAGCCCTCTGACATTTTACGATCAAATTCTGTTGATCTAAATCTAAACCTGGCGTCCCTCATGATCGGCATCCTGCTGTGAATGAATGCAGTGTGTCTCTGCTGTCATCCATTTACATTTGTATCAAATTCTACCAAGTGTGCTCTTCTCACACGCTGCACTGTGGTTCACTTCTGCCCCACAACAGTCTGGGAGCAGCAGCGCAGTGCTGTGTCAGCCCTCATTTGGATGAGCCTCATTTTAGATTTCTCAGAATTTTACTGGGTTCCCTGACAAGGCACTGATGGTTCTGAGGTTACTCTCAACCACAGTTCAACAGCCTGTGCTAATCTGGGAGCAATCTACAGGTCAACCAAAAGTCAAGCCCATTACAGTAAATACAGTAGGTCAAGATCTCCACGTGTGGTGTCTGACTGGGCACAGATTAAGTCTGACTGTGCACCACATAAAGTTGACCTACTGGAACACAAACCTAATTATAGCAGGCAAAGTGTGAGCATCTAAATCAGCGACTTCATATGGTTTTTCCAGCTTATCCTTTATTAAAGACAGACTGTAGGATGATGGTGGCTAAAGGAAAAAAGCATTTTTAAAGTGTAAGCCAGTTTGTGTAGAATTTGAAAATGTCTCATTTTGATGCCCCCTGGTGGTAATATCAAAAAAGACACCGGTAGACGTCAGTGCACTCTGAACATATACACATAGACTCCCTCTGTTCTAACTATAATTGTCTAATTCAAGCAAATATAAGACAAAAAGAATAATTTAAAATAAGCTAAAATCAAATAAGAACGGACTCATAAATGTTTTAATTATTGATGAAACAATTGTTTTTAGAGTAAATGTTTTAGTCAATGGAAATACAGAACTGTAGTCAGTATAACTGCATACAAATTATATTTTAGTGAAATGTATAAAGCATTTTTCTTAATAATTTCACATCCTACATATAATAATGTGTACATTCATTCATTTTTGTGTTTGTCCCTACTGTAATTACTCGTCCTAGGTGAGCAGGTGGCAGTGTTTCGGGGCCAAGACGGGGAGGCCTACGTGGTCGATGCCTACTGCCCTCACTTGGGTGCCAACCTGGCTGTGGGAGGACGTGTGGTGGGAAACTGCATAGAGTGCCCATTTCATGGATGGCAGTTTCGGGGTAACGATGGCAAGTGTGTGAAGATCCCCTATGCAGAAAAAGGTATGAACTAAAGATGGTGCCCAGTGATTTTTATTGTACAAAATGTGTTATGGGGAACCAAAAATACCTGCAATTTGACCACGTCTCAGTGTCATAGTGTCGTAATTGTGTGTATAATTGAAGGACTAGCCAACAATGTAATTTAGAATTAACAAGGCACGTACACACTCTGTATCTATAACAAAATGCACGTCATTAGATCCTTTCACACACATTAGTTTTATAGCCATTAGCTCCCTGAATAAGATGTATATTTATGTTATTCTGAGAGCTTCACTTACAATGCAACACCAGCAAGGGCTCTGTCCTCTGGCTCAGCTCCACCGCCCCACACCCTTACCCTTATCCTGATCAAAATGGAACCATTAGATCCAGAGAGGTGGAGTTGGACTGCCCATTTGGCCCAACAGTGAGCACTACGTTCCTTTTTTTAAAAAAAATAATATTCTTATTGAATTTTCCTTTTTCTCCCACACAGCGATAGAGGAAATTAAGTACAGAGTCAAACAGATGATAAATTTCAGCTTGAGTGTTGGTGCAGCAAAAGAAAAAATGAGCCAGTGGTGGTGCTGGAAGGTGCCAAAAAGTCAGCAAATCTTGACGTATTTTATACAAATCTGGATCTGATTTAGTGCCCTAATGAAAGTGTGATTCTATGGAGGGCATGAATGTGGTACATTTATTAGATTATGGCATTATGTCGTTTTCTGCGGTGCTTCAACACTAAATAGTTGTATTTCAATAGACGAGCAATGGTCGACAGTGGTGAAACTAAATATCCACTGTTAGGTGGTTGTCTAAAGGAAATGCTACTGACAATTATACAGATTGACTTATGAGACTGTATGATTAAGATTCACATTTCATGTCGTTCAGTGCCAGAGTTTGCCAAGGTGCACAGCTGGCCCAGCTGTGAGGTTAACGGCCAGATCCTGATTTGGTTTCACTGTGACGGAAAGGATCCGCATTGGACCGTCCCGGAACAGCAGGAAATTACAAATGGCGAGTGGGTCTATCGGGGGAGAACAGAACATTTTGTCAATGCTCACATACAGGTAGGTGCATATAATATAAGTATGTGTGTAGATTTTTAGAAATATACATGGTAAAGATGTGTTAGTTTGAATGCTATTTACTTTTAATCCTGGGAATATCCCCCCCTCTGTATTTGTACATACTTTCAGTATCACATAACACAGGCAGAGAAGGGGCATTTGTTACCCCACTCTTAAAGCAGTCACTGGAGCTTCTCATGTTGACTTTTCCTCCCTTATAGGAGATTCCTGAAAATGCAGCAGACATCGCTCACCTCGCTCACCTGCACACGCCGAGCTTTGTCAGCGGAGTAGATCTGCGTTACATCAACAGCAAAACCTGGGAGTTTTTGAGGCATGACTGGAAGGTAAGGGTTTTTCCGTGCTAAAAATCTAAAAACTGCCGGTGCATTAACAGTTCTAGAAGTTTCAATGATGCTAAATCAGTGTTGTTTTTGCTCGTGGAAATCTTTTGAGCTTGGAACCTTATTGTCTAATTCTCTGAACACACAGTGTTTACTTTCTGCTGTGAGGGGTCCCTCATTCAAAACAAGTGTAGCAGTACACGAAGTAGCATGGGATCACTGGAGTTGTTATCGTCATCGTTAAACAAGCACCATTGCAGAAAAAGATCTGTCTACATGGCTTAGACAAGGCCATGTTTTAAAGTCACATTAAGTTACGTTCACCAAATTCCTCCCTCACTCTCGGACGTATCTCACCTTGAGTGAAATTATAGATTTTTATGGCTTTGAACGTTGTTGTTATCTGAGGAAAATGTAAATTAAATTACATATAGTGGTATTAGAAGAGGTTTTTTTTTGGAAAGGGCCGTAGTATTATTGAATAGCGTATTTCAGTGTCTGAATGCCACTGTATGTACATGTCTGTGTGTGGTTTTTTTGAAGGTTCAATGGGAACCAGAGCCAGAGCCCAACCGGCATTGTTCTCAGATGTTGGTGAAACATGCGTTCACTGTGTTTGGACTCCACTGGCCTCTGCTGGATGTTCGTGTTGTGGCCAGACAGGTAGAGTAAAGTTCGAAGCACAAACATTTGAATGATGATAATCAATCTAAACAATAATTTATTCAAGATTGAATTGAATTTTAACCACAATATTAGGGTTTTACATAACAATATCTGCTGTACCTCAACTGAGAAGCACAGAACTGCATTTCTTTTAATACTTACTAAAACATTTAGAGAGTTTTATTACAAAAACAGCAGGAAATATGCTGGTCTGATGCAAAAAAGCCACCACATTCTTTAGTTGGACCTGGAACATCAGCAACTACTGTGCTGTCTCTTCCTCTTTATCTTGCCTGGTTAATTATATATGATGAATAAATGTACCCTGAAAGCACTAATCTCACCAGTTGAACCAGTCGCAGAGGGCTGCAGGGGGGAGCAGGATCCCCTAAGACCTGACACAAATGTTGAAGGCAAGGAAATGTGACTCTCGTGTGGTGGGAGAGGGAGGTCAGCAGCGTTATTGTGTGATGAGAATAGGACGATTGTGCTTCTGTATGTTGATTTTACACAAGGTAAAATATATGGTTGAATATAAAGATTGCATTTAAACATTTATACACTTGTCTGTGTTTCAGGTGGGTCCAGGAGTGGTGTTTCTGCTGTTCAACCACAGTTTCCTGGGCCGAGGTCTCATCATGCACTGTGTGACTCCAGTGGAGCCTCTGCTGCAGTGTGTCTCTCACATCATGTTTTATCAGTCTAATGTCCCACCTGTGGTGCCCAAATTCATCCTCAAAGCAGAGTGTATTCAGGTGCAGTACACACTTCTCCTCTACTCTCTCACTGTGACACAGTCTTCCATTGTCTGCATGTGTTGTGCAACGGGCCGCCTGCAGTGATAACCCCACAGAATTATCAGTGATTCAGCACATTTATGGAGATTTGCAGGCATTGTTATTGATTGGCGGTAAGTTTAGGATTCAGAGTTTCTCTAATGAGTGAGATAATTGTGTGCATTTGCCTCCTACTCTGCCTTTGGTTTAATTCTGCCTCCTCATTGCCACCAGCAGTAACACCACACAGTCACAGAAAAGGTGTAAATAGTCCTCATTAAACTTGATAATTAACTGTGTGGTGAAGTGAAAGAACGTTGGCTCAAAAGACAACAAGAAAAGGGTTTTTGTGAATGGTCATGGGCTGATGGAGATCCGACACCCCACTAACCCTAACCAAACACCTGCCGAAAGACTTTGGCAAAAATAGGTTTGATCAGTTAGATTCACAAGATGAACAGTTTGATTCAAAACAGAAAACATGACAGATGGAGATGGTGGCTGTGAAACCCAATCGCCAGGAAAATGTTGGCAATTTACATTCCTGCAAACCACAGAATTTCCAGTTATGACAGCGCTGTGCTTACAGTCATGTTATGTTTAGGCACATAAAACTACTTTCGGAACCATTCGGAAAAGATCATGTTTTGGCTCACCTGGCTCCCTTCTCCACAAACACGGCTGACGTCTTGTTAAATATATCCAGTGTCATTGCACACAAATGTTGAAACGCTGTCTCCAAAAGTTGTCTCTGGCTTGACAGCCGTCTCTTACCCAGCATTCAGTAATCTGAAGGTGATATGACAAGTATGTTAGCACTGTTGATATGATGCGTATGAAATGTAGATATTTAACATACCCGGGGTTTGCAGACAGAAACAGTGTTGTACAAAAATGTGAACCCTTAAAAATGTTTAATTTGATTTGATTTGATTTGTTTTCAGTTAGACTGGGAATTATTCAAAATGCCAAAATGAAAGGTTTCGATGCCGATACTGAAACAATACTTGAAATATAAGCACGTTCTTCACTTTTTTTCACTTAACAAAAGAAGCCAAATTTCTCTCCAGTTAAATGCACTAAAGATAAATAGCTACACGAACTACTGTACTGTACATCTGCCAAAGCAAAACAGTTACCTTTTAATTCAATCAAGCCGTATCCAAACTCGATAGCCCTGTATCACTCTAAATTCTGCTCAACCATAATTTACGCTCCACATCAATCTAGGATCCACATCAAATGATACTCACTCATAGAGACCAGCCACCTAAACACACCTCATCTGAAGAATAAAGTAAGTAAAGTGAAACCGAATCTGAATTTTCAACAGTCCGTGCTACAGAAACAGGTCAGTACCAAAAACATAGAAGGTGAAGTTTGATCACCAGCGCTAGTTTTCCGATACGTGAAATGAATGATTTAAGATAGTTGTTTTAAGTTACTTCGCCATTTTGTTTCTCCATGTGGTATTAAACACAGAGAGCCACCAGAGGAAACTCAGTTTTAGAGGACAGTTCAAGAGGCGGAGCTTCAGTGTGGACTGAAATGCCAAATCTCAGCAGCTGATGGAGAAACTGCGGCGTGGCATTTAATTAACAGCGTTTCACACAGAAATCCCTGCTGAGAGATTTTAATAAGTCACAGCGAAGACACAGCACAAAATACAGATTATTCTTTTAGTTTTGATTTCGTTCTGAAAGCCCTCCTTCCTTTTCAGTTTTTGTTTACTACTGTGTCACATGCTTGATTATCAAATGTTTAGGGGATGTAAATGAGGATGACATTTTTCTAACGGATTTAAGTTGCTAAACCAAACCTATATTATGTCATGTTACTTAATTCACAAGTCCGTCTCGTGACCTTCTCCTGTTTTCTTTCTGCATCTAGTTCGAGCGGGACGTGATGATCTGGAACAATAAGAAGTACATCTCCAAGCCTCTCCTCGTGAAGGAAGATTCAGCCATCCAGAAGCACCGGCGCTGGTTCAGTCAGTTCTACAGCGAGAACAGTCCCCGGCTACAATACCAGCGCGACACTTTGGACTTCTGACCTCCCTGAACTACAGGACGGGAGATGAGCAGAGAAGGTGTCAGGTCAGGGTTGACATCAATCAGAGGTCTTGGAGGAGGGCGGCCAGGATTGATTTTTTAATACATTCATGGATGAAAGGAGACCTGACTTGTTTGTGTGATTAGGTCTGGGAGCTCTTTTGAAAGCCTGAACCTTACGTTAAAGCTGACTACCCAGCTTTATTTTTCGCAAGTGCCTACAGCCGTCATGTCGGCTGGTTGGACCGGTATAACTGAGTGGATTCAGCCTGTAAATGTCAGATTTGGATGAACTACCGCTAATATTTAAAGCAATTAAAAGCAATATTAGGAGCCTTGTTGTAAAGCTCGCAAGATATCAAAGCCATTTTGCTCAGAAAAATGTGAATTATTACATGATTACTATGATAATACATAATTATATTACACATATTAGCAGTACCAGTCATGTGCTTGAGACACTGACTGGTTTTTAGTTATGAATTTGTCTGCCTCTAGACTGAGTTCAGTGAAAAAGCTTCTTCTTCTGCAGTCTTTCTTACAATACTACTGTTTGGTATTAGCGAGTGTCTTTCTCACTTTGGGCTTTATCTGCATTAGAAAAATATTAATCTGGCCCAGCTGCAGGTGTAATGCCATGTGTGTTTGTTTTCTGATGGATATCTCAGGTCAGTCGGTAGCTCAAAAGCACATGATTGCAGGAAGGCTTTAGAAGTGCTGATAGGTTAAACAGTGCCCAGCGGTTTCCCTCTGCTACCAGTCTTTATGCTAAGCTAGCCTAACCACGTCCTGACTGCAGCTCTTTACCAAAGTCCTGTTAAGCAAGACTCGCCACTCAGCAGCCATCTTGACAATGCAGCTGGGGGCAGTTATTACAGGCTAACAAGACTAGGCACCTTTCTAAATGAATGTGTAAAGAGACATACATCCACTTTCAATGGATATCAAATCTGGATGTATAGAAAGAATACGATGAAAAAGGATGGTGTCTTCACCCCAGAAATTATTTTTAAAATGCTTTTATTCCCCCAGAGGTTATACTGCTGCTATGCATGCACACGGGTTCACAATACCAACTTCCTTTATGGCTCATTACAGAGTGCTGTGACGAGACAGCAGGCAAATTTGTTTCTAAATTCAGGTCTGAAAGACCGAGTGTCCACACTATTATTTGTGATTGATCAGATGGGATTTTTTCTTGTCCAGACAACACTGACCTATCTGCATGGGCTGCTCTGCTAAGGACAGTTTATTTCAAAAACAGCAAACAACAGTCTGTGGACAGTTGTTCGCTGTTTTGTCCTCCATGCTGCTGTGCTAGTAGCGGCTCTGATGCACCTGTCTCTTTGGGCTTGACATCGTCCTTGTGTGTTGCGCTGTAAGTGACACACTGCGAGTGTCCAGACTGAGACAGATTTGTATAAATCAGATTTGAACTGCATTTCAAACCACCTCCAAATCATGTGATGTGATTGCTGTCCAGACTTCCTTAAATCAGTGTGGATATGCCAAGAAAAGGATTTGGGCCGGCAGACTGAACATAGCCTGATTCTGTCTGTCTGTTTGGTGTTTTGCAGGTACCATATTTGGTTTTAAGGGCTTTAAGCTTTTCTCTGAAATCAGCTGAATGTTGCACGATACAAGTAGTCATCCAGTGATATTAGAAAAAACATTGATTGTAGCTGTTTGAACGCAGAGACAGAATAATGACTTTCAAATCATTAGTAAAGAAAGTGAAAATGAGCATCTATCCCAAATGTTGAACTGTTCCTTAAACAAGCACAATTGTACATACAGCTATACTTCAGCACTGAAATATATGCACTGAAATATATGCACTGAAAACCTGTATTAAAAGCCAGTCTTAATTAAATTTCAGGTCTAATTATTGATGTTTTGCTCTTCATACTCAGTCAGAACTGTGTGTTCCCATTACTGCGGTACATTTCTTTTTTTATCTGTATTTACTCCTGGTGCTCAGTGTCGACTCGTTACTGACTAATCACTGATGACTACAATGCTGAGAGCCTCTATTAAAGGCTTCTGTGCCTGCTTGGAAATGTGTCAGACGTACGAAAGCAATAATCTTCAGTTGCCGGCGGCGATGGGGCTCAGTATGTGGGAATGCTTGGCATTACGCTTTAATTTCTGTCAAAAATATCGGCTGGTCGTGAAAGAGAGCGGCTGCATTTCAAAGCAAATAACCAGTTACAAAGCACAATTCTTCAGAATATCAGATGATCTCTTTTGATATGAAAATGTATTTCTGTAAGTGGCCAACCTACAGATATATTGTTTATTTAAATGTGGAGAATAAATCCGTCCGCTCGCCCCTAATGTGTGCTCTCATGCATTTGTGAACTGGCAAATGCTTTCTGTTGCACTGAATACATTAGCGTGTTAAATTGAGCGGAGTGGTGAAATGTCCAATGTTCTACTTTGCCAGTGGCACTTCTCTCTTCGCTCATATTATAGCTCAGCACTCCTTATCTGCGTATGTGCCAATCTTATCTGGGTTTAAGGTGGGAGAGGACTGTGTCGCCTTTGTTGTACAGAAGCATTACATCAACAGTTGGCTCACCCGAGCTTTGTCGAGGATGAAAGTCAAGTTTCTGGAATGAGAAAAACATACTGAGCTTGTGTTCGGGGCTGTGGTAAATGCATCAAACAGACGAATGATGGCTGCGGCGGAGGAGGAAGCTGTTGTTACCCTCGAAGAGAAGAGTGGACAGACTCGCATCAGAGCTTTATACACACCGAGGGGAGCAGGAAGGCATGAAGATGAGATTGACTCAGTCATACAGCCTCTGCTTCAGCACAAACATCAGCACAGCCGCGATGAGATTCACAAAGCAGACACGCGAGCAGTGACAGATGGGGCTGACCCAAAGACATCTGTTCCACAAGAGCCGGAATTGGCTGGCAGGGATGAGGCCGGCTGCAGTGGAAGTGTCAGGAGTTTGTGCAGCGACAGCAGCCGCCACGAGTGCCCCATCTGCAGCGAGCTGTTCGACTCATGCGGAGATCACCGCATCACCTTACTCAACTGTGACCACGCACTGTGCCACCACTGCACAGCCGGGATCATGAAGCGGGGCAAGGACCCGGGCCGGCTGAGGTGCCCCTTCTGTCGACAGACCACGCCCTTCCCAGAGTGGGAGATCAGGAGGATGCAGGAGGAGTCATTCAGCGGGGGAGTTTATGATCCCGGGCCGGCCCTCCTCATTCACCCTGGCCCTGAACTGCGGGCCGTCCCAGCTCCGGAGAGGCAGCTGGAGGTGCATACAAACATTTGCGGATGGTGCGGCGACCGTCCCTGCCTTGTCGGAGGATGGAGACAGATGCGACTACACTCCCTCTGCCTCTTCATCACTGCTCTCCTGCTGCTTCTCCTGGTGTTGCTGGGCTGCTTCCTGTACATGGTTGTTCCTCTCATTATGCGGTCCATACTTTTTTAATAACGACTAAGTTTATAGAGGATCTCTTGAGTGAACTTGTCTTACATTCAACAGAACCCGACAGTGAGTCATTGACGCCTTTCTTTTAAGTTTTTAAACAGTCACTCACCAATGTCAAATGTTATATATAATTCCAGTATTTTATTAACCTAATTTGTTCCCTTTCATTTTGGGTGAATCCAGACTGACCCTCTGGCTTTAAAGCAGTCTGTGGCTGAAGATATTATTTATCCAATTTGGAGTTGTCAAAAGCCAAACTGACTCCTAATTTGGATGATTTGCAGGCTCATGTGAAGAATTAGTTTTCACTTTTGCAAAAAGTAATTCCGCACCAAAAAGTTCAACGTACAGCATTTCTGAAATGCCTGAAACTGAGAGGATCCGCTGTCTTATCAGTTTCTCAACCACTGACTTTTGTTTTCTTTGAAGCATGCCGCAGCTTTGTAGGATTTGGTGCCACGGATAAATGGAGGTCTGACTTTGGATAAAAACTTTTCATATCTTTCTGGGTCTTACATTGACCTACTTCTAGTCAGAGCAGCTCAGATGCTCTCTGACGTTACCGCTGCATATTCTTAGCTACAAAAACCCAGCTTGATCTCCTTTCAAACCTCACATGAGGGAGACTTGGCCCCTACAATTTAATCCTTTATATCCAAGTTCTTCTCTAAAAGAGAGGAACACAGAGAGCAGTGATGAAAGCTGGGAGTGAAGCTCCTGTTCGAATCCTCCTTTCTTTGTTTTGTTGTTGAAGCACCTCCACCTTTGAGTTTGTTACTGTTCACCTGAGCTATTAAACAGATATACATAAATACGCTCTCTGACTAGGTTTGTAAGCATTTTTTTCTCATTCAGTGGGCAACTGTAAAGCTTCACTTCAAGTCCACAACGTTCTGCATGCTTCTCTAACATCGAATCAAAATTATAGTATAGAAAGAAGTTGAGATAGCTTTAAACTGCTCTCATAAATATTTTTTAATCAACGATCAAATAAATGACTGTGTGTAGTGTGACACACCCACTGTTCTCTATCTGCCAAAGATCTGGCTAGAAGAGAGCCATATAGTTTTTTAGGAATAAATATTTTGCTATGCAAGGAGACCCAACGTTTCCCCCTATGGACAAGAACTTCAACATCAACAGTGGTGGGAAAAAAGTGTAAAAAAAAGAGTAACTTTATTACATTTGTAGAAATGTTCTTGCTGATCTTCTTTGCTTATCTAAAGGGCATCAGTATTAAAGTGAGAATGTTTCATAACTGGCTACAAATTCCTTGTAGTATGTTTAAAGCAGACTATGTCAAAGGTGATTTCAGCTTGCCACGCTGCCCCCAAATGGCCAGAAAATAAATAAATATTTTGGTGCAGCTTTAACAAATGTGTCCTCGTATATGCCAAATAATTAAAGAGAAAGCTGGTATAGGTTTCAAAACTAACCATAAACTTAGTGATAAGCCAATGATATTGCTGATATATTTATGTTGGGTGTTACTGTGCTTCTGCTTGATTTAATATCTTTACAAAAGAGACGGAGGATTGTTTGATGAAACTTTCAAGACTAGGTTCCCCAGCATGAGTGTTCGACCGGCTGTTGAGTCTAACGCCAATGATGAAGCAAAGGTAAAAGCCAAAAGCTTGTTGCAAATATAAAAAATACATTGCTCATGTTTCTAAGAGAACTGTGTGTAGAGTGCACAGAAATGTTGCCTTGGGCAAACTGTTGTAGAGACATATAATAAGGCATTCTGTTTTTAAAATGGTGGGCTGCACAATAAGGATGTCATGCAATAATGTCAGAAAGGCTAAGGCACTCTCTCTTCTACACACACACACACACACACACACACACACACACACACACACACGCACGCACACATGCACACGCGTATACTTAACATCTACATCAAATATTGTATTGTTCTCAAGAAGATCCCCTGTAACATGTTAGCCTGTTTTTCTCAGATCAAATCCTAAATCTCTTCTGACTCGGTGGAGTGTCTCAATTGCTGAAACACAAATTTGGAGCCGACAGGCCTCGCTAATGTGAAACAAAAAATTGATCCGTATTGATCGGGCCTGCAGCCCCCCACAAGGCCTCGCAGCATGTCAGGAATCTAAAATCCGGAAGAGTCTTTGTGTTCTCTGCGGCATGAATACTTCAGCTCGGCATTGGGACAAGCAAGCAAGCAAGCGAGCACCGAGGGGGATCACACATCTATAATTTATGTAAGGACTTCACACTACATGAGAAACACATCAGATAGGCAGGCATCCATCTGCAGATGACTCATTGAGGCAAACCATTTCCAAGACTTCATCAGGCCTGTTTATGTCAAAGCGCTGGCGGAGCGTGACCTGTTTCGCTCCCCGCTTCAATCAGATAATGTGGGCGCTGTGGCGGGGGCTTCCGACAGCTACGGACATCAGCTGCATGCAAAATGCTGCTCGATGCATTTAAGTGACCCTCGCATATCATTCATGGTACACTTCTTCACACTGTTCAGCCCGGATGTGTTCAGTTCAGAGCAAATGTGTTCTGAAAAACGCTTTCATCCCTCTGCGAGGAGCCGGAAGCACGCGGTCTGCAGACAAACGCGCTGCTGTCATGCTAAGCGCTAAAGCATGTAGGAGTTCAAGTGTGACATGCTCTGTGTGTTTTGTACGTGGATGAATTTTGTTTAAAAATGTAACTGCAAGTCCTCCTGGTTGAGATCTTTGCCCGCACCTTTTGAGTGCTAGGCATGCTACTAATGCCAGGACCCTTGCTAAGAAAACAAAAAACAAAAAAAGGAAATTGGGAAAGAAAAAGAACAAATAAAAGGCTTGGGGTTTGGGGTAGTTGAATTTGAAATGAGATGAAAAAGGCTTTCCAAATCACTCCAACAATTCACTTTGCATTACTTACATAAAGGTATTCATTTAACGCTAACACGCTTTAGCTGCAGTAACAGCAGTTTATAGCCTGCGGTGATGCTACAGCTGTACGCAGCACGGATAATAAACTGTCTGGTGTAGATTTATGAGCAAAGTCATCTTCATAAGAGTAGCTAGCTGAGAAGGCTGGTGCCCAGTATGTTTATTTACCATGTTTTTTCGGTTAAGCTAGCTAGTCTCGCAGTGTTTTTCTATTGCTCCGCTGATGTTAAACACCAGACACGTGCACTTAAAGACGAAGCTTACGTTATGTTAGCTGACATGTTTGAACAAACGTGACGGCGGTTCATACAGTGGTATACAGTAAAGGGCTACAGCAGTATGTACGCAGCCGGTGCATATATGGATGATAACCATGACTAGCTGATGTAGCTCTCTCATGAATGTGTTATAGACCTGGATACGAGGGTGTCAGGCCGGCTTGCTTTCAGCTGTGCCCAGAGCCCCTGCAAAATATTCCCCCGTGATCTCAAAGCAATTTTCCCCATAGACCAATTATTCTAAAAGATACATCAGTAAAACTGTTGACAGGACCACTTACACTGCAAACAAGGGCATATTGATTATCTTTATTATTGATTTTTTTTTTTATCCATGGAGGATTTATATTCATATTTACCTTTTTAAAATGTGTGACGTCATCAGAATGTAAAGTCTGCGGGCAGAGCGGGAACTGGCAGAAGACGCTTCACTTACCAGATTCATGGAATCCCTAACCCATGGAACCTAAAAGGAAGAAAGGGTCATCACATCGCTGAGCTTTGCTTTGTTGCCACCACTGTGCCAACAGCTGTATTGAAGTCAGTGGGAGATGCATGGAGAAAAAAAAAATAACACACTTCAGAGAAAAGGTTAACGACCGTTTTTTGTCCCCTCGATTTTGTTTGGGAAAGGCTCCTGTTTGCAGGGTCTCATCAGTAATATTTGGCCGGTCTGGCCCTATTCGGTCACGATATTATCAGCCCTGTCAATCACTTGGAAAACCTCCTTCTTGTTAACCTCTCTCTCTTAGTTAGTTATAATCTTTATCAGTTGTATATAATGTAGATATGTTGGGTTTTAGTGTGTTTCTCCATGCATCTCTCATTGACTTCAATACAGCTGTCACCACAGTCTGGCACTGATCCTTCCTTCTTTTTATAGGTTCCTTGCGTATAACTAGGAACTAAACCCTGAAGCTAGAAAACAACTAGCTTAACTCTCAATGGCCATCTTTTGTTCCACTTATAATCTATAAGCTATCTAAAGAAAGTTAGCCTCAGCATTGTAGCTAGCAGAAAAAAGCTGTGTGTTTAGGTAACAAAGGTACATATTTTTACATTCTTATTAGGTCCATGACTGTCTTGAGATGAAAAATGACCTTTTAAAATGCTAAACACCATATGTGGAATTCATGGCACAATTGCCAATAAACACCATAAACATTGTTTCCCAGGGTGTTCCACTGGAAGGGGAGGGGCCTCAGCTACACAAACACTCTCTCGTCCAATCACAAGAGAATACAGCGTTGCTTGTGGCAAATAGGGAATGGATCAATTATTTTATTTGTGACAAGACTAATAACAATGGTACAAATAAAAACATCAACTGATTGGTGGTAAAAGAATAGAGTGTTACGTTTTTTTTAACAGCTCATTGGAGATCAGTGGAAAAATATAAAACTGTAAATTTATTTTAACACTCTATTTGACTTGTTTTGCTAACAAACATTTTGAATTATCTGGCATAATTGTAGTACATTTTGTCAGTTTAGGGCCTCTGTACAATTTGAAGTAAGCAGCAAAATGATTTATGTCGTGATAGCCTCTAAATTTGTACATATGATCACCTTTTCTTTTATTCACACTAAAGCTTAGTTTCAATAAAGTGTTTGAAACGGCCCCTGTGTATGGGTTATGTTATTCTGAATAACAGAAAGAAGTTTGGTATACAAAGCTGTTTTGATAATAACCTTAGCAATACAGTCTCTACAGCACACACACACACATGCGCACACACATGCGCACACACACAAACCTTGCTCTTCTCTTGCAGAGGACTGTGTGGGTGGTGTATGAGTCTGTATCACTTCTGTGTGGGCGACGACTCCAAGTGTGAAATCAGGAGTGCGTCTCTTCAGTGTGTGCGTCCCCGTGTGTTTCACCGCGTATGCGTGTAAACTTAAGTTTAAAAAGCCTGCGATGATCTCTGTGTGCGAGACCCGCCTGCTCTTATTTTTGTCCGAGCTGGAGAGCCTCCATAAGATACTGCTGCGCTGCTTCAGTGGCAAACAAGCAAACTTATTATATAATGGCTGAGGAGCAGATTGGCCCAGCGTTATTGATGTGTGAGTGGGCCGGAGGAGAGGAAGAGGAGGGCTTCATAACCTCGTTTAATACAAGTCAGGGCCGTCCAATAAGTGGCGAGTTTAGACGCTGCCTGTGGCAGTCGCACAGAGCTTGGGAGGGAACTCATTAGATCCGTTCAACACTTTCATTCTGTCTGTTATTTTCTACTGGTTGAGAGAGAGAGGGGCCTCTTCTCCTGTCTATGCGGCTGGCAATTTGGAGGCATGTGTTTTATGTGGCACTGGGGAACCAGCCAGCCTCAATTTTCATAAAATGTATTCTAGTTTTCTCTTCTAGACACATTTACCACCATTACATAACACGTGCAACAAATGGAAAATGGGTACAATTATTGTTGCGTATTTGTTGTGTTTCCTTCCTCCTGCTTCCAGTGTCTCTCTAAAATTGTACCACTTCATGATAACCATCATTAATGAATGGTGAATTTAGGATTAATTAAACTTGAGTTAACATTCATCCCCCTGTTAGCAATCAATTCAATGCTTTAGAAATCATTCATTAAACAATTGTGAAGGCTTCTAAACATCAGTTTCATAATGTCCATTGAAATAATGTTTACACATTATGAACAAAATTAGACTTCAGAATGAACAATTGCTTTGTTAACAGTAAAACAACTGCCTACAATAAAGTGTTACCGTTTTCTAACTGCTGTATTTCTAACGCATTTTTTT